>JAZKLR010000271.1:0-132158 GCA_037103525.1 Ganaspis brasiliensis | reverse complement strand
CAAAATACACAAAAAAAATTTTAGACAAATATCAAATATTTTTAATATTTCTAAATCTAATTTCAAACACTTTCTTCTATTAACAAACAAAATTGAACAAAAATTAAAGAACTGCAGGTTACTTTCAACTTGTCAAAAAATGAAAATTCAATCAATTTTTGCCTCGCCAGAAAAATTTAGCAAAATGCACAAAACAATTTTTAGACAAATATCAATTATTTTCCATATTTCTAGATCTAATTTCAAACAATTTTATCTATTAACAAACAAAATTGAACAAAAATTAAAGAACTGCGCGTTACTTTCAACTTGTCGAAAAATGAAAATTCAATCAATTTTTGCCTCGCCAGAAAAATTTAGCAAAATGCACAAAATATTTTCAGACAAATATCATATATTTTTCGTATTTCTAGATCTTATTTCAAACAATTTCATCTATTAACAAACAAAATTGAACAAAAATTAAAGAACTGCGCGTTACTTTCAACTTGTCAAAAAATGAAAATTCAATCAATTTTTGCCTCGCCAGAAAAATTTAGCAAAATGCACAAAACATTTTCAGACAAATATAATATATTTTCCATATTTTTAGATCTAATTTCAAACAATTTCATCTATTAACGAACATAATTGAACAAAAATTGAAGGACTGCGCGTTACTTTCAACTTGTCAGAAAATGAAACTTTAATCAACTTTTGCCTCCCCAGAAAAATTTAGCAAAGTACACAAAAAAATTTTTAGACAAATATCAATCATTTTCCATATTTCTAGATTGAATTTCCAACTATTTCATCTAGTAACGAATAAAATTAAACAAAAATTAAAGAACTGCGCGTTACTTTCAACTTGTCAAAAAATGAAAATTCAATCAATTTTTGCCTCGCCAGAAAAATGTTGCAAAATACACAAAAAAATTTTCAAACAAATATCAATTATTTTCCATATTTCTAGATCCAATTTCAAACAATTTCAGCTATTAGCGAACAAAATTGAACAAAAATTTAGGAACTGCGCGTTACTTTCAACTTGTCAAAAAATGAAAAATTCAATCAATTTTTGCCTCGCCAGAAAAATTTGGCAAAATGCACAAAAAAATTTTTGACAAATATCATATATTTTCCATATTTCTAGATCTAATTTTAAACTTTTTCATCTATTAACGAACAACATTATACAAAAATTGAAGAACTGCGCGTTACTTTCATATTGTCAAAAAATGAAAATTCAATCAATTTTTGCCTGGCCAGAAAAATTTGCAAAATACACAAAAAAAATTTCAGTCAAATATCAATTATTTTCCATATTTCTAAATCTAATTTCAAACTTTTTCATCTATTAACAAACAAAATTGAACAAAAATTAAAGAACTGCGCGTTACTTTCAACTTGTCAAAAAATGAAAATTTATTTAATTTTTGCCTCGCCAGAAAAATTTGGCAAAATACACAAAAAAAATTTTAGACAAATATCAAATATTTTTAATATTTTTTTAAATCTAATTTCAAACACTTTCATCTATTAACAAACAAAATTGAACAAAAATTAAAGAACTGCAGGTTACTTTCAACTTGTCAAAAAATGAAAATTCAATCAATTTTTGCCTCGCCAGAAAAATTTAGCAAAATGCACAAAATATTTTCAGACAAATATCATATATTTTGCATATTTCTAGATCTAATTTCAAACAATTTTATCTATTAACAAACAAAATTGAACAAAAATTAAAGAACTGCGCGTTACTTTCAACTTGTCAAAAAATAAAAAATTCAATCAATTTTTGCCTTGCCAGAAAAATTTAGCAAAATGCACAAAACAATTTTTAGACAAATATCAATTATTTTCCATATTTCTAGATCTAATTTCAAACAATTTTATCTATTAACAAACAAAATTGAACAAAAATTAAAGAACTGCGCGTTACTTTCAACTTGTCGAAAAATGAAAATTCAATCAATTTTTGCCTCGCCAGAAAAATTTAGCAAAATGCACAAAATATTTTCAGACAAATATCATATATTTTCCATATTTCTAGATCTAATTTTAAACAATTTCATCTATTAACAAACAAAATTGAACAAAAATTAAAGAACTGCGCGTTACTTTCAACTTGTCAAAAAATGAAAATTCAATCAATTTTTGCCTCGCCAGAAAAATTTAGCAAAATGCACAAAACATTTTCAGACAAATATAATATATTTTCCATATTTCTAGATCTATTTTCAAACAATTTTATCTATTAACGAACAAAATTGAACAAAAATTAAAGAACTGCTCGTTACTTTTAACTTGTCAAAAAATAAAAATTCAATCAATTTTTGCCTCGCAAGAAAAATTTAGTAAAATGCACAAAAAAACTTTCAGACAAATATCATATATTTTCCATATTTCTAGATCTAATTTTAAACAATTTCATCTATTAACGAACAAAATTGAACAAAAATTAAAGAACTGCGCGTTGCTTTCAACTTGTCAAAAAATTAAAATTCAATCAATTTTTGCTTCGCCAGAAAAATGTAGCAAAATACACAAAAAAATTTTCAGACGAATAACAAATATTTTTCATATTTCTAGATCTAATTTTCAACAATTTCATCTATTAACGAACAAAATTGAACAAAAATTGAAGGAGTGCGCGTTACTTTCATATTGTCAAAAAATGAAAATTCAATCAATTTTTGCCTGGCCAGAAAAATTTGCAAAATACACAGAAAAATTTTCAGACAAATATTATATATTTTCCATATTTCAAGATCTAATTTCAAACTTTTTTATCTAATAACGAACAAAATTGAACAAAAATTGAAGGACTACGCGTTACTTTCAGCATGTCAAAAAATGAAAATTTAATCAACTTTTGCCTCCCAAGAAAAATTTGGCAAAACGCTAAAAAAAATTTTCAGACAAATATCAATAATTTTTCATATTTCTAAATCTAATTTCAAACACTTTCTTCTATTAACAAACAAAATTGAACAAAAATTAAAGAACTGCAGGTTACTTTCAACTTGTCAAAAAATGAAAATTCAATCAATTTTTGCCTCGCCAGAAAAATTTAGCAAAATGCACAAAACAATTTTTAGACAAATATCAATTATTTTCCATATTTCTAGATCTAATTTCAAACAATTTTATCTATTAACAAACAAAATTGAACAAAAATTAAAGAACTGCAGGTTACTTTCAACTTGTCAAAAAATGAAAATTCAATCAATTTTTGCCTCGCCAGAAAAATTTAGCAAAATGCACAAAACAATTTTTAGACAAATATCAATTATTTTCCATATTTCTCGATCTAATTTCAAACAATTTCATCTATTAACAAAAAAATTTGAACAAAAATTAAAGGACTACGCGTTACTTTCAACTTGTCAAAAAATGAAAATTCAATCAATTTTTGCCTCGCCAGAAAAATTTAGTAAAATGCACAAAAAAATTTTCAGACAAGTATCATATATTTTCCATATTTCTAGATCTAATTTCAAACAATTTCATCTATTAACGAACAAAATTGAACAAAAATTAAAGAACTGCGCGTTCTTTCAACTTGTCAAATAATGAAAATTCAATCAATTTTTGCCTCGCCAGAAAAATTTAGCAAAAAGCACAAAACATTTTCAGACAAATATAATATATTTTCCATATTTCTAGATCTAACTTCAAACAATTTCATCTATTAACGAACAAAATTAAACAAAAATTGAAGAACTGCGCGTTACTTTAAACTTGTCAAAAAATGAAAATTCAATCAATTTTTGCCTCGCCAGAAAAATTTAGCAAAATGCACAAAAAAAATTTCAGACAAATATCATATATTTTTCGTATTTCTAGATCTTATTTCAAACAATTTCATCTATTAACGAACAAAATTGAACAAAAATTGAAGGACTGCGCGTTACTTTCAACTTGTCAGAAAATGAAACTTTAATCAACTTTTGCCTCCCCAGAAAAATTTGGCAAAGTACACAAAAAAATTTTTAGACAAATATCAATCATTTTCCATATTTCTAGATTGAATTTCCAACTATTTCATCTAGTAACGAATAAAATTGAACAAAAATTTAGGAACTGCGCGTTACTTTCAACTTGTCAAAAAATGAAAAATTCAATCAATTTTTGCCTCGCCAGAAAAATTTGGCAAAATGCACAAAAAAATTTTTGACAAATATCATATATTTTCCATATTTCTAGATCTAATTTCAAACTTTTTCATCTATTAACGAACAAAATTATACAAAAATTGAAGAACTGCGCGTTACTTTCATATTGTCAAAAAATGAAAATTCAATCAATTTTTGCCTGGCCAGAAAAATTTGCAAAATACACAAAAAAAATTTCAGACAAATATCAATTATTTTCCATATTTCTAGATCTAATTTCAAACTTTTTCATCTATTAACAAACAAAATTGAACGAAAATTAAAGAACTGCGCGTTACTTTCAACTTGTCAAAAAATGAAAATTCAATCAATTTTTGCCTCGCCAGAAAAATGTTGCAAAATACACAAAAAAATTTTTAAACAAATATCAATTATTTTCCATATTTCTAGATCTAATTTCAAACAATTTCAGCTATTAACGAACAAAATTGAACAAAAATTTAGGAACTGCGCGTTACTTTTAACTTGTCAAAAAATGAAAAATTCAATTAATTTTTGCCTCGCCAGAAAAATTTGGCAAAATGCACAAAAAAATTTTTGACAAATATCATATATTTTCCATATTTCTAGATCTAATTTCAAACTTTTTCATCTATTAACGAACAAAATTATACAAAAATTGAAGAAATGCGCGTTACTTTCATATTGTCAAAAAATGAAAATTCTATCAATTTTTGCCTGGCCAGAAAAATTTGCAAAATACACAAAAAAAATTTCAGACAAATATCAATTATTTTCCATATTTCTAGATCTAATTTCAAACTTTTTCATCTATTAACAAACAAAATTGAACAAAAATTAAAGAACTGCGCGTTACTTTTAACTTGTCAAAAAATGAAAATTTATTTAATTTTTGCCTCGCCAGAAAAATTTGGCAAAATACACAAAAAAAATTTTAGACAAATATCAAATATTTTTAATATTTCTAAATCTAATTTCAAACACTTTCTTCTATTAACAAACAAAATTGAACAAAAATTAAAGAACTGCAGGTTACTTTCAACTTGTCAAAAAATGAAAATTCAATCAATTTTTGCCTCGCCAGAAAAATTTAGCAAAATGCACAAAACAATTTTTAGACAAATATCAATTATTTTCCATATTTCTAGATCTAATTTCAAACAATTTTATCTATTAACAAACAAAATTGAACAAAAATTAAAGAACTGCGCGTTACTTTCAACTTGTCGAAAAATGAAAATTCAATCAATTTTTGCCTCGCCAGAAAAATTTAGCAAAATGCACAAAATATTTTCAGACAAATATCATATATTTTTCGTATTTCTAGATCTTATTTCAAACAATTTCATCTATTAACAAACAAAATTGAACAAAAATTAAAGAACTGCGCGTTACTTTCAACTTGTCAAAAAATGAAAATTCAATCAATTTTTGCCTCGCCAGAAAAATTTAGCAAAATGCACAAAACATTTTCAGACAAATATAATATATTTTCCATATTTTTAGATCTAATTTCAAACAATTTCATCTATTAACGAACATAATTGAACAAAAATTGAAGGACTGCGCGTTACTTTCAACTTGTCAGAAAATGAAACTTTAATCAACTTTTGCCTCCCCAGAAAAATTTAGCAAAGTACACAAAAAAATTTTTAGACAAATATCAATCATTTTCCATATTTCTAGATTGAATTTCCAACTATTTCATCTAGTAACGAATAAAATTAAACAAAAATTAAAGAACTGCGCGTTACTTTCAACTTGTCAAAAAATGAAAATTCAATCAATTTTTGCCTCGCCAGAAAAATGTTGCAAAATACACAAAAAAATTTTCAAACAAATATCAATTATTTTCCATATTTCTAGATCCAATTTCAAACAATTTCAGCTATTAGCGAACAAAATTGAACAAAAATTTAGGAACTGCGCGTTACTTTCAACTTGTCAAAAAATGAAAAATTCAATCAATTTTTGCCTCGCCAGAAAAATTTGGCAAAATGCACAAAAAAATTTTTGACAAATATCATATATTTTCCATATTTCTAGATCTAATTTTAAACTTTTTCATCTATTAACGAACAACATTATACAAAAATTGAAGAACTGCGCGTTACTTTCATATTGTCAAAAAATGAAAATTCAATCAATTTTTGCCTGGCCAGAAAAATTTGCAAAATACACAAAAAAAATTTCAGTCAAATATCAATTATTTTCCATATTTCTAAATCTAATTTCAAACTTTTTCATCTATTAACAAACAAAATTGAACAAAAATTAAAGAACTGCGCGTTACTTTCAACTTGTCAAAAAATGAAAATTTATTTAATTTTTGCCTCGCCAGAAAAATTTGGCAAAATACACAAAAAAAATTTTAGACAAATATCAAATATTTTTAATATTTTTTTAAATCTAATTTCAAACACTTTCATCTATTAACAAACAAAATTGAACAAAAATTAAAGAACTGCAGGTTACTTTCAACTTGTCAAAAAATGAAAATTCAATCAATTTTTGCCTCGCCAGAAAAATTTAGCAAAATGCACAAAATATTTTCAGACAAATATCATATATTTTGCATATTTCTAGATCTAATTTCAAACAATTTTATCTATTAACAAACAAAATTGAACAAAAATTAAAGAACTGCGCGTTACTTTCAACTTGTCAAAAAATAAAAAATTCAATCAATTTTTGCCTTGCCAGAAAAATTTAGCAAAATGCACAAAACAATTTTTAGACAAATATCAATTATTTTCCATATTTCTAGATCTAATTTCAAACAATTTTATCTATTAACAAACAAAATTGAACAAAAATTAAAGAACTGCGCGTTACTTTCAACTTGTCGAAAAATGAAAATTCAATCAATTTTTGCCTCGCCAGAAAAATTTAGCAAAATGCACAAAATATTTTCAGACAAATATCATATATTTTCCATATTTCTAGATCTAATTTTAAACAATTTCATCTATTAACAAACAAAATTGAACAAAAATTAAAGAACTGCGCGTTACTTTCAACTTGTCAAAAAATAAAAAATTCAATCAATTTTTGCCTTGCCAGAAAAATTTAGCAAAATGCACAAAACAATTTTTAGACAAATATCAATTATTTTCCATATTTCTAGATCTAATTTCAAACAATTTTATCTATTAACAAACAAAATTGAACAAAAATTAAAGAACTGCGCGTTACTTTCAACTTGTCGAAAAATGAAAATTCAATCAATTTTTGCCTCGCCAGAAAAATTTAGCAAAATGCACAAAATATTTTCAGACAAATATCATATATTTTCCATATTTCTAGATCTAATTTTAAACAATTTCATCTATTAACAAACAAAATTGAACAAAAATTAAAGAACTGCGCGTTACTTTCAACTTGTCAAAAAATGAAAATTCAATCAATTTTTGCCTCGCCAGAAAAATTTAGCAAAATGCACAAAATATTTTCAGACAAATATCATATATTTTCCATATTTCTAGATCTAATTTCAAACAATTTTATCTATTAACAAACAAAATTGAACAAAAATTAAAGAACTGCGCGTTACTTTCAACTTGTCAAAAAATAAAAAATTCAATCAATTTTTGCCTTGCCAGAAAAATTTAGCAAAATGCACAAAACAATTTTTAGACAAATATCAATTATTTTCCATATTTCTAGATCTAATTTCAAACAATTTTATCTATTAACAAACAAAATTGAACAAAAATTAAAGAACTGCGCGTTACTTTCAACTTGTCGAAAAATGAAAATTCAATCAATTTTTGCCTCGCCAGAAAAATTTGGCAAAATGCACAAAAATATGTTTAGATAAATATCATATATTTTCCATATTTCTAGATCTAATTTCAAACTTTTTCATCTATTAACGAACAAAATTATACAAAAATTGAAGAACTGCGCGTTACTTTCATATTGTCAAAAAATGAAAATTCAATCAATTTTTGCCTCGCCAGAAAAATGTTGCAAAATACACAAAAAAATTTTCAAACAAATATCAATTATTTTCCATATTTCTAGATCTAATTTTAAACTTTTTCATCTATTAACAAACAAAATTAAACGAAAATTAAAGAACTGCGCGTTACTTTCAACTTGTCAAAAAATAAAAAATTCAATCAATTTTTGCCTCGTTAGAAAAATTTGGCAAAATGCACAAAACAATTTTTAGACAAATATCATATATTTCCCATATTTCTAGATCTAATTTCAAACTTTTTCATTTATTAACGAACAAAATTGAACAAAAATTAAAGAACTGCGCGTTACTTTCAACTTGTCAAAAAATGAAAATTTATTTAATTTTTGCCTCGCCAGAAAAATTTGGCAAAATACACAAAAAAAATTTTAGACAAATATCAAATATTTTTAATATTTCTAGATCTAATTTCAAACTTTTTCATCTATTAAGGAACAAAATTGAACAAAAATTGAAGGACTGCGCGTTACTTTCAGCTTGTCAAAAAATGAAAATTTATTTAATTTTTGCCTCGCCAGAAAAATTTGGCAAAATACACAAAAAAAATTTTAGACAAATATCAAATATTTTTAATATTTCTAAATCTAATTTCAAACACTTTCATCTATTAACAAACAAAATTGAACAAAAATTAAAGAACTGCAGGTTACTTTCAACTTGTCAAAAAATGAAAATTCAATCAATTTTTGCCTCGCCAGAAAAATTTAGCAAAATGCACAAAATCATTTCAGACAAATATCATATATTTTCCATATTTCTAGATCTAATTTCAAGCAATTTTATCTATTAACAAACAAAATTGAACAAAAATTAAAGAACTGCGCGTTACTTTCAACTTGTCAAAAAAAAAAATTCAATCAATTTTTGCCTTGCCAGAAAAATTTGGCAAAATGCACAAAACAATTTTTAGACAAATATCAATTATTTTCCATATTTCTAGATCTAATTTCAAACAATTTCATCTATTAACGAAAAAAATTAAACAAAAATTGAAGGACTACGCGTTACTTTCAGCATGTCAAAAAATGAAAATTTAATCAACTTTTGCCTCCCAAGAAAAATTTGGCAAAACGCTAAAAAAAATTTTCAGACAAATATCAATAATTTTTTATATTTCTAAATCTAATTTCAAACACTTTCTTCTATTAACAAACAAAATTGAACAAAAATTAAAGAACTGCAGGTTACTTTCAACTTGTCAAAAAATGAAAATTCAATCAATTTTTGCCTCGCCAGAAAAATTTAGCAAAATGCACAAAACAATTTTTAGACAAATATCAATTATTTTCCATATTTCTAGATCTAATTTCAAACAATTTTATCTATTAACAAACAAAATTGAACAAAAATTAAAGAACTGCGCGTTACTTTCAACTTGTCGAAAAATGAAAATTCAATCAATTTTTGCCTCGCCAGAAAAATTTAGCAAAATGCACAAAATATTTTCAGACAAATATCATATATTTTCCATATTTCTAGATCTACTTTTAAACAATTTCATCTATTAACAAACAAAATTGAACAAAAATTAAAGAACTGCGCGTTACTTTCAACTTGTCAAAAAATGAAAATTCAATCAATTTTTGCCTCGCCAGAAAAATTTAGCAAAATGCACAAAATATTTTCAGACAAATATCATATATTTTCCATATTTCTAGATCTACTTTTAAACTATTTCATCTAGTAACGAATAAAATTAAACAAAAATTAAAGAACTGCGCGTTACTTTCAACTTGTCAAAAAATGAAAATTCAATCAATTTTTGCCTCGCCAGAAAAATGTTGCAAAATACACAAAAAAATTTTCAAACAAATATCAATTATTTTCCATATTTCTAGATCTAATTTCAAACAATTTCAGCTATTAGCGAACAAAATTGAACAAAAATTTAGGAACTGCGCGTTACTTTCAACTTGTCAAAAAATGAAAAATTCAATCAATTTTTGCCTCGCCAGAAAAATTTGGCAAAATGCACAAAAAAATTTTTGACAAATATCATATATTTTCCATATTTCTAGATCTAATTTCAAACTTTTTCATCTATTAACGAACAACATTATACAAAAATTGAAGAACTGCGCGTTACTTTCATATTGTCAAAAAATGAAAATTCAATCAATTTTTGCCTGGCCAGAAAAATTTGCAAAATACACAAAAAAAATTTCAGTCAAATATCAATTATTTTCCATATTTCTAGATCTAATTTCAAACTTTTTCATCTATTAACAAACAAAATTGAACAAAAATTAAAGAACTGCAGGTTACTTTCAACTTGTCAAAAAATGAAAATTCAATCAATTTTTGCCTCGCCAGAAAAATTTAGCAAAATGCACAAAATATTTTCAGACAAATATCATATATTTTCCATATTTCTAGATCTAATTTCAAACAATTTTATCTATTAACAAACAAAATTGAACAAAAATTAAAGAACTGCGCGTTACTTTCAACTTGTCAAAAAATAAAAAATTCAATCAATTTTTGCCTTGGCAGAAAAATTTGGCAAAATGCACAAAACAATTTTTAGGCAAATATCAATTATTTTCCATATTTCTAGATCTAATTTCAAACAATTTCATCTATTAACGAAAAAAATTGAACAAAAATTGAAGGACTACGCGTTACTTTCAGCATGTCAAAAAATGAAAATTTAATCAACTTTTGCCTCCCAAGAAAAATTTGGCAAAACGCTAAAAAAAATTTTCAGACAAATATCAATAATTTTTCATATTTCTAAATCTAATTTCAAACACTTTCTTCTATTAACAAACAAAATTGAACAAAAATTAGAGAACTGCAGGTTACTTTCAACTTGTCAAAAAATGAAAATTCAATCAATTTTTGCCTCGCCAGAAAAATTTAGCAAAATGCACAAAACAATTTTTAGACAAATATCAATTATTTTCCATATTTCTAGATCTAATTTCAAACAATTTTATCTATTAACAAACAAAATTGAACAAAAATTAAAGAACTGCGCGTTACTTTCAACTTGTCGAAAAATGAAAAATCAATCAATTTTTGCCTCGCCAGAAAAATTTAGCAAAATGCACAAAATATTTTCAGACAAATATCATATATTTTCCATATTTCTAGATCTACTTTTAAACAATTTCATCTATTAACAAACAAAATTGAACAAAAATTAAAGAACTGCGCGTTACTTTCAACTTGTCAAAAAATGAAAATTCAATCAATTTTTGCCTCGCCAGAAAAATTTAGCAAAATGCACAAAACATTTTCAGACAAATATAATATATTTTCCATATTTCTAGATCTAATTTCAAACAATTTTAACTATTAACGAACAAAATTGAACAAAAATTAAAGAACTGCGCGTTACTTTCAACTTGTCAAAAAATAAAAATTCAATCAATATTTGCCTCGCAAGAAAAATTTAGTAAAATGCACAAAAAAATTTTCAGACAAATATCATTATTTTCCATTTTTCTAGATCTAATTTCAAACAATTTCATGTATTAACGAACAAAATTGAACAAAAATTAAAGAACTGCGTGTTGCTTTCAACTTGTCAAAAAATGAAAATTCAATCAATTTTTGCCTCGCCAGAAAAATTTAGCAAAATGCACAAAACATTTTCAGACAAATATAATATATTTTCCATATTTCTAGATCTAATTTCAAACAATTTCATCTATTAACGAACAAAATTAAACAAAAATTAAAGAACTGCGCGTTACTTTCAACTTGTCACAAAATGAAAATACAATCAATTTTTGCCTCGCCAGAAAAATTTAGCAAAATGCACAAAAAAAATTTCAGACAAATATCATATATTTTTCGTATTTCTAGATCTTATTTCAAACAATTTCATCTATTAACGAACAAAATTGAACAAAAATTAAAGAACTGCGCGTTGCTTTAACTTGTCAAAAAATGAAAATTCAATCAATTTTTGCCTCGCCAGAAAAATTTAGCAAAATGCACAAAACATTTTCAGACAAATATAATATATTTTCCATATTTCTAGATCTAATTTCAAACAATTTCATCTATTAACGAACAAAATTGAACAAAAATTAAAGGACTGCGCGTTACTTTCAACTTGTCAGAAAATGAAACTTTAATCAACTTTTGCCTCCCCAGAAAAATTTGGCAAAGTACACAAAGAAATTTTTAGACAAATATAAATTATTTTCCATATTTCTAGATCTAATTTCAAACAATTTCAGCTTTAACGAACAAAATTGAACAAAAATTTAGGAACTGCGCGTTACTTTTAACTTGTCAAAAAATAAAAAATTCAATCAATTTTTGCCTCGCCAGAAAAATTTGGCAAAATGCACAAAAGTATGTTTAGACAAATATCATATATTTTCCATATTTCTAGATCTAATTTCAAACTTTTTCATCTATTAACGAACAAAATTATACAAAAATTGAAGAACTGCGCGTTACTTTCATATTGTCAAAAAATGAAAATTCAATCAATTTTTGCCTGGCCAGAAAAATTTGCAATATACACAAAAAAAATTTCAGACAAATATCAATTATTTTCCATATTTCTAGATTGAATTTCAAACTTTTTCATCTATTAACGAACAAAATTGAACAAAAATTAAAGAACTGCGCGTTACTTTCAACTTGTCAAAAAATAAAAAATTCAATCAATTTTTGCCTCGCCAGAAAAATTTGGCAAAATGCACAAAAAAATTTTTAGACAAATATCATATATTTTCCATGTTTCTAGATCTAATTTTAAACTTTTTCATCTATTAACGAACAAAATTGAACGAAAATTAAAGAACTGCGCGTTACTTTCAACTTGTCAAAAAATGAAAATTTAATCAATTTTTGCCTGGCCAGAAAAATTTGCAAAATACACAAAAAAATTTTTAGACAAATATCAATTATTTTCCATATTTCTAGATTGAATTTCCAACTATTTCATCTAGTAACGAATAAAATTAAACAAAAATTAAAGAACTGCGCGTTACTTTCAACTTGTCAAAAAATGAAAATTCAATCAATTTTTGCCTCGCCAGAAAAATGTTGCAAAATACACAAAAACATTTTCAAACAAATATCAATTATTTTCCATATTTCTAGATCTAATTTCAAACAATTTTATCTATTAACAAACAAAATTGAACAAAAATTAAAGAACTGCGCGTTACTTTCAACTTGTCGAAAAATGAAAATTCAATCAATTTTTGCCTCGCCAGAAAAATTTAGCAAAATGCACAAAATATTTTCAGACAAATATCATATATTTTCCATATTTCTAGATCTAATTTTAAACAATTTCATCTATTAACAAACAAAATTGAACAAAAATTAAAGAACTGCGCGTTACTTTCAACTTGTCAAAAAATGAAAATTCAATCAATTTTTGCCTCGCCAGAAAAATTTAGCAAAATGCACAAAACATTTTCAGACAAATATAATATATTTTCCATATTTCTAGATCTAATTTCAAACAATTTTATCTATTAACGAACAAAATTGAACAAAAATTAAAGAACTGCGCGTTACTTTCAACTTGTCAAAAAATAAAAATTCAATCAATATTTGCCTCGCAAGAAAAATTTAGTAAAATGCACAAAAAAATTTTCAGACAAATATCATATATTTTCCATTTTTCTAGATCTAATTTCAAACAATTTCATGTATTAACGAACAAAATTGAACAAAAATTAAAGAACTGCGTGTTGCTTTCAACTTGTCAAAAAATGAAAATTCAATCAATTTTTGCCTCGCCAGAAAAATTTGGCAAAATGCACAAAAAAATGTTTAGACAAATATCATATATTTTCCATATTTCTAGATCTAATTTCAAACTTTTTGATTTATTAACGAACAAAATTATACAAAAATTGAAGAACTGCGCGTTACTTTCATATTGTTAAAAAATGAAAATTCAATCAATTTTTGCCTGGCCAGAAAAATTTGGCAAAATGCACAAAAAAATGTTTAGACAAATATCAATTATTTTCCATATTTCTAGATTGAATTTCCAACTATTTCATCTAGTAACAAATAAAATTAAACAAAAATTAAAGAACTGCGCGTTACTTTCAACTTGTCAAAAAATGAAAATTCAATCAATTTTTGCCTCGCCAGAAAAATTTAGCAAAATGCACAAAACATTTTCAGACAAATATAATATATTTTCCATATTTCTAGATCTAATTTCAAACAATTTCATCTATTAACGAACAAAATTAAACAAAAATTGAAGAACTGCGCGTTACTTTCAACTTGTCACAAAATGAAAATTCAATCAATTTTTGCCTCGCTAGAAAAATTTAGCAAAATGCACAAAACATTTTCAGACAAATATAATATATTTTCCATATTTCTAGATATAATTTCAAACAATTTCATCTATTAACGAACAAAATTGAACAAAAATTAAAGGACTGCGCGTTACTTTCAACTTGTCAGAAAATGAAACTTTAATCAACTTTTGCCTCCCCAGAAAAATTTGGCAAAGTACACAAAAAAATTTTTAGACAAATATCAATTATTTTTCATATTTCTAGATTGAATTTCCAACTATTTCATCTAGTAACGAATAAAATTAAACAAAAATTAAAGAACTGCGCGTTACTTTCAACTTGTCAAAAAATGAAAATTCAATCAATTTTTGCCTCGCCAGAAAAATGTTGCAAAATACACAAAAAAATTTTTAAACAAATATCAATTATTTTCCATATTTCTAGATCTAATTTTAAACAATTTCAGCTATTAACGAACAAAATTGAACAAAAATTTAGGAACTGCGCGTTACTTTCAACTTGTCAAAAAATAAAAAATTCAATCAATTTTTGCCTCGCCAGAAAAATTTGGCAAAATGCACAAAAGTATGTTTAGACAAATATGATATATTTTCCATATTTCTAGATCTAATTTCAAACTTTTTCATCTATTAACGAACAAAATTATACAAAAATTGAAGAACTGCGCGTTACTTTCATATTGTCAAAAAATGAAAATTCAATCAATTTTTGCCTGGCCAGAAAAATTTGCAAAATACACAAAAAAAATTTCAGACAAATATCAATTATTTTCCATATTTCTAGATCTAATTTCAAACTTTTTCATCTATTAACAAACAAAATTGAACAAAAATTAAAGAACTGCGCGTTACTTTCAACTTGTCAAAAAATAAAAAATTCAATCAATTTTTGCCTCGCCAGAAAAATTTGGCAAAATGCACAAAACAATTTTTAGACAAATATCATATATTTCCCATATTTCTAGATCTAATTTCAAACAATTTCAGCTATTAGCGAACAAAATTGAACAAAAATTTAGGAACTGCGCGTTACTTTCAACTTGTCAAAAAATAAAAAATTCAATCAATTTTTGCCTCGCCAGAAAAATTTGGCAAAATGCACAAAAAAATGTTTAGACAAATATCATATATTTTCCATATTTCTAGATCTAATTTCAAACTTTTTGATTTGTTAACGAACAAAATTATACAAAAATTGAAGAACTGCGCGTTACTTTCATATTGTCAAAAAATGAAAATTCAATCAATTTTTGCCTGGCCAGAAAAATTTGCAAAATACACAAAAAAAATTTCAGACAAATATCAATTATTTTCCATGTTTCTAGATTGAATTTCAAACTTTTTCATCTATTAACGAACAAAATTGAACAAAAATTAAAGAACTGCGTGTTGCTTTCAACTTGTCAAAAAATGAAAATTCAATCAATTTTTGCCTCGCCAGAAAAATTTGGCAAAATGCACAAAAAAATGTTTAGACAAATATCATATATTTTCCATATTTCTAGATCTAATTTCAAACTTTTTGATTTATTAACGAACAAAATTATACAAAAATTGAAGAACTGCGCGTTACTTTCATATTGTTAAAAAATGAAAATTCAATCAATTTTTGCCTGGCCAGAAAAATTTGGCAAAATGCACAAAAAAATGTTTAGACAAATATCAATTATTTTCCATATTTCTAGATTGAATTTCCAACTATTTCATCTAGTAACAAATAAAATTAAACAAAAATTAAAGAACTGCGCGTTACTTTCAACTTGTCAAAAAATGAAAATTCAATCAATTTTTGCCTCGCCAGAAAAATTTAGCAAAATGCACAAAACATTTTCAGACAAATATAATATATTTTTTCCATATTTCTAGATCTAATTTCAAACAATTTCATCTATTAACGAACAAAATTAAACAAAAATTGAAGAACTGCGCGTTACTTTCAACTTGTCACAAAATGAAAATTCAATCAATTTTTGCCTCGCTAGAAAAATTTAGCAAAATGCACAAAACATTTTCAGACAAATATAATATATTTTCCATATTTCTAGATATAATTTCAAACAATTTCATCTATTAACGAACAAAATTGAACAAAAATTAAAGGACTGCGCGTTACTTTCAACTTGTCAGAAAATGAAACTTTAATCAACTTTTGCCTCCCCAGAAAAATTTGGCAAAGTACACAAAAAAATTTTTAGACAAATATCAATTATTTTTCATATTTCTAGATTGAATTTCCAACTATTTCATCTAGTAACGAATAAAATTAAACAAAAATTAAAGAACTGCGCGTTACTTTCAACTTGTCAAAAAATGAAAATTCAATCAATTTTGGCCTCGCCAGAAAAATGTTGCAAAATACACAAAAAAATTTTTAAACAAATATCAATTATTTTCCATATTTCTAGATCTAATTTCAAACAATTTCAGCTATTAACGAACAAAATTGAACAAAAATTTAGGAACTGCGCGTTACTTTCAACTTGTCAAAAAATAAAAAATTCAATCAATTTTTGCCTCGCCAGAAAAATTTGGCAAAATGCACAAAAGTATGTTTAGACAAATATCATATATTTTCCATATTTCTAGATCTAATTTCAAACTTTTTCATCTATTAACGAACAAAATTATACAAAAATTGAAGAACTGCGCGTTACTTTCATATTGTCAAAAAATGAAAATTCAATCAATTTTTGCCTGGCCAGAAAAATTTGCAAAATACACAAAAAAAATTTCAGACAAATATCAATTATTTTCCATATTTCTAGATCTAATTTCAAACTTTTTCATCTATTAACAAACAAAATTGAACAAAAATTAAAAAACTGCGCGTTACTTTCAACTTGTCAAAAAATAAAAAATTCAATCAATTTTTGCCTCGCCAGAAAAATTTGGCAAAATGCACAAAACAATTTTTAGACAAATATCATATATTTCCCATATTTCTAGATCTAATTTCAAACAATTTCAGCTATTAGCGAACAAAATTGAACAAAAATTTAGGAACTGCGCGTTACTTTCAACTTGTCAAAAAATAAAAAATTTAATCAATTTTTGCCTCGCCAGAAAAATTTGGCAAAATGCACAAAAAAATGTTTAGACAAATATCATATATTTTCCATATTTCTAGATCTAATTTCAAACTTTTTGATTTGTTAACGAACAAAATTATACAAAAATTGAAGAACTGCGCGTTACTTTCATATTGTCAAAAAATGAAAATTCAATCAATTTTTGCCTGGCCAGAAAAATTTGCAAAATACACAAAAAATTTTTTAGACAAATATCAATTATTTTCCATATTTCTAGATTGAATTTCCAACTATTTCATCTAGTAACGAATAAAATTAAACAAAAATTAAAGAACTGCGCGTTACTTTCAACTTGTCAAAAAATGAAAATTCAATCAATTTTTGCCTCGCCAGAAAAATGTTGCAAAATACACAAAAACATTTTCAAACAAATATCAATTATTTTCCATATTTCTAGATCTAATATTAAACAATTTTATCTATTAACAAACAAAATTGAACAAAAATTAAAGAACTGCGCGTTACTTTCAACTTGTCAAAAAATGAAAATTCAATCAATTTTGTGCCTCGCCAGAAAAATTTAGCAAAATGCACAAAACATTTTCAGACAAATATAATATATTTTCCATATTTCTAGATCTAATTTCAAACAATTTTATCTATTAACAAACAAAATTGAACAAAAATTAAAGAACTGCGCGTTACTTTCAACTTGTCAAAAAATAAAAATTCAATCAATATTTGCCTCGCAAGAAAAATTTAGTAAAATGCACAAAAAAATTTTCAGACAAATATCATATATTTTCCATTTTTCTAGATCTAATTTCAAACAATTTCATGTATTAACAAACAAAATTGAACAAAAATTAAAGAACTGCAGGTTACTTTCAACTTGTCAAAAAATGAAAATTCAATCAATTTTTGCCTCGCCAGAAAAATTTAGCAAAATGCACAAAACAATTTTTAGACAAATATCAATTATTTTCCATATTTCTAGATCTAATTTCAAACAATTTTATCTATTAACAAACAAAATTGAACAAAAATTAAAGAACTGCGCGTTACTTTCAACTTGTCGAAAAATGAAAATTCAATCAATTTTTGCCAAGCCAGAAAAATTTAGCAAAATGCACAAAATATTTTCAGACAAATATCATATATTTTCCATATTTCTAGATCTAATTTTAAACAATTTCATCTATTAACAAACAAAATTGAACAAAAATTAAAGAACTGCGCGTTACTTTCAACTTGTCAAAAAATGAAAATTCAATCAATTTTTGCCTCGCCAGAAAAATTTAGCAAAATGCACAAAACATTTTCAGACAAATATAATATATTTTCCATTTTTCTAGATCTAATTTCAAACAATTTCATGTATTAACGAACAAAATTGAACAAAAATTAAAGAACTGCGTGTTGCTTTCAACTTGTCAAAAAATGAAAATTCAATCAATTTTTGCCTCGCCAGAAAAATTTAGCAAAATGCACAAAACATTTTCAGACAAATATAGTATATTTTCCATATTTCTAGATCTAATTTCAAACAATTTCATCTATTAACGAACAAAATTAAACAAAAATTGAAGAACTGCGCGTTACTTTCAACTTGTCACAAAATGAAAATTTAATCAATTTTTGCCTCGCTAGAAAAATTTAGCAAAATGCACAAAACATTTTCAGACAAATATAATATATTTTCCATATTTCTAGATCTAATTTCAAACAATTTCATCTATTAACGAACAAAATTGAACAAAAATTAAAGGACTGCGCGTTACTTTCAACTTGTCAGAAAATGAAACTTTAATCAACTTTTGCCTCCCCAGAAAAATTTGGCAAAGTACACAAAAAAATTTTTAGACAAATATCAATTATTTTTCATATTTCTAGATTGAATTTCCAACTATTTCATCTAGTAACGAATAAAATTAAACAAAAATTAAAGAACTGCGCGTTACTTTCAACTTGTCAAAAAATGAAAATTCAATCAATTTTTGCCTCGCCAGAAAAATGTTGCAAAATACACAAAAAAATTTTTAAACAAATATCAATTATTTTCCATATTTCTAGATCTAATTTCAAACAATTTCAGCTATTAACGAACAAAATTGAACAAAATTTTAGGAACTGCGCGTTACTTTCAACTTGTCAAAAAATAAAAAATTCAATCAATTTTTGCCTCGCCAGAAAAATTTGGCAAAATGCACAAAAGTATGTTTAGACAAATATCATATATTTTCCATATTTCTAGATCTAATTTCAAACTTTTTCATCTATTAACGAACAAAATTATACAAAAATTGAAGAACTGCGCGTTACTTTCATATTGTCAAAAAATGAAAATTCAATCAATTTTTGCCTGGCCAGAAAAATTTGCAAAATACACAAAAAAAATTTCAGACAAATATCAATTATTTTCCATATTTCTAGATCTGATTTCAAACTTTTTCATCTTTTAACAAACAAAATTGAACAAAAATTAAAGAACTGCGCGTTACTTTCAACTTGTCAAAAAATAAAAAATTCAATCAATTTTTGCCTCGCCAGAAAAATTTGGCAAAATGCACAAAACAATTTTTAGACAAATATCATATATTTCCCATATTTCTAGATCTAATTTCAAACAATTTCAGCTATTAGCGAACAAAATTGAACAAAAATTTAGGAACTGCGCGTTACTTTCAACTTGTCAAAAAATAAAAAATTCAATCAATTTTTGCCTCGCCAGAAAAATTTAGCAAAATGCACAAAATATTTTCAGACAAATATCATATATTTTCCATATTTCTAGATCTAATTTTAAACAATTTCATCTATTAACAAACAAAATTAAACAAAAATTAAAGAACTGCGCGTTACTTTCAACTTGTCAAAAAATGAAAATTCAATCAATTTTTGCCTCGCCAGAAAAATTTAGCAAAATGCACAAAACATTTTCAGACAAATATAATATATTTTCCATATTTCTAGATCTAATTTCAAACAATTTTATCTATTAACGAACAAAATTGAACAAAAATTAATGAACTGCGCGTTACTTTCAACTTGTCAAAAAATAAAAATTCAATCAATATTTGCCTCGCAAGAAAAATTTAGTAAAATGCACAAAAAAATTTTCAGACAAATATCATATATTTTCCATTTTTCTAGATCTAATTTCAAACAATTTCATGTATTAACGAACAAAATTGAACAAAAATTAAAGAACTGCGTGTTGCTTTCAACTTGTCAAAAAATGAAAATTCAATCAATTTTTGCCTCGCCAGAAAAATTTAGCAAAATGCACAAAACATTTTCAGACAAATATAATATATTTTCCATATTTCTAGATCTAATTTCAAACAATTTCATCTATTAACGAACAAAATTAAACAAAAATTGAAGAACTGCGCGTTACTTTCAACTTGTCACAAAATGAAAATACAATCAATTTTTGCCTCGCCAGAAAAATTTAGCAAAATGCACAAAAAAAATTTCAGACAAATATCAATTATTTTCCATATTTCTAGATTGAATTTCCAACTATTTCATCTAGTAACGAATAAAATTAAACAAAAATTAAAGAACTGCGCGTTACTTTCAACTTGTCAAAAAATGAAAATTCAATCAATTTTTGCCTCGCCAGAAAAATGTTGCAAAATACACAAAAAAATTTTCAAACAAATATCAATTATTTTCCATATTTCTAGATCTAATTTCAAACAATTTCAGCTATTAGCAAACAAAATTGAACAAAAATTTAGGAACTGCGCGTTACTTTCAACTTGTCAAAAAATGAAAAATTCAATCAATTTTTGCCTCGCCAGAAAAATTTGGCAAAATGCACAAAAAAATTTTTGACAAATATCATATATTTTCCATATTTCTAGATCTAATTTCAAACTTTTTCATCTATTAACGAACAAAATTAAACAAAAATTGAAGAACTGCGCGTTACTTTCATATTGTCAAAAAATGAAAATTCAATCAATTTTTGCCTGGCCAGAAAAATTTGCAAAATACACAAAAAAAATTTCAGACAAATATCATATATTTCCCATATTTCTAGATCTAATTTCAAACTTTTTCATTTATTAACGAACAAAATTGAACGAAAATTAAAGAACTGCGCGTTACTTTTAACTTGTCAGATAATGAAACTTTAATCAACTTTTGCCTCCCCAGAAAAATTTGGCAAATTACACAAAACAATTTTTTAACAAATATCAATTATTTTTCATATTTCTAGATTGAATTTCAAACTTTTTCATCTATTAACGAACAAAATTGAACAAAAATTAAAGAACTGCGCGTTACTTTCAACTTGTTAAAAAATAAAAAATTCAATCAATTTTTGCCTCGCCAGAAAAATTTAGCAAAATGCACAAAACAATTTTTAGACAAATATCAATTATTTTCCATATTTCTAGATCTAATTTCAAACAATTTTATCTATTAACAAACAAAATTGAACAAAAATTAAAGAACTGCGCGTTACTTTTAACTTGTCGAAAAATGAAAATTCAATCAATTTTTGCCTCGCCAGAAAAATTTAGCAAAATGCACAAAACATTTTCAGACAAATATAATATATTTTTCATATTTCTATATCTAATTTCAAACAATTTTATCTATTAACGAACAAAATTGAACAAAAATTAAAGAACTGCGCGTTACTTTCAACTTGTCAAAAAATAAAAATTCAATCAATATTTGCCTCGCAAGAAAAATTTAGTAAAATGCACAAAAAAATTTTCAGACAAATATCATATATTTTCCATTTTTCTAGATCTAATTTCAAACAATTTCATGTATTAACGAACAAAATTGAACAAAAATTAAAGAACTGCGCGTTGCTTTCAACTTGTCAAAAAATGAAAATTCAATCAATTTTTGCCTCGCCAGAAAAATTTAGCAAAATGCACAAAACATTTTCAGACAAATATAATATATTTTCCATATTTCTAGATCTAATTTCAAACAATTTCATCTTTTAACGAACAAAATTAAACAAAAATTGAAGAACTGCGCGTTACTTTCAACTTGTCACAAAATGAAAATACAATCAATTTTTGCCTCGCCAGAAAAATTTAGCAAAATGCACAAAAAAAATTTCAGACAAATATCTTTTTTTTTTCGCATTTCTAGATCTTATTTCAAACAATTTCATCTATTAACGAACAAAATTGAACAAAAATTAAAGAACTGCGCGTTGCTTTAACTTGTCAAAAAATGAAAATTCAATCAATTTTTGCCTCGCCAGAAAAATTTAGCAAAATGCACAAAACATTTTCAGACAAATATAATATATTTTTCATATTTCTAGATCTAATTTCAAACTTTTTCATTTATTAACGAACAAAATTAAACAAAAATTGAAGAACTGCGCGTTACTTTCAACTTGTCACAAAATGAAAATTCAATCAATTTTTGCCTCGCTAGAAAAATTTAGCAAAATGCACAAAACATTTTCAGACAAATATAATATATTTTCCATATTTCTAGATCTAATTTTAAACTTTTTTATCTATTAACAAACAAAATTGAACAAAAATTAAAGAACTGCGCGTTACTTTCAACTTGTCAAAAAATAAAAAATTCTATCAATTTTTGCCTCTCCAGAAAAATTTAGCAAAATGCACAAAATATTTTCAGACAAATATCATATATTTTCCATATTTCTAGATCTAATTTTAAACAATTTCATCTATTAACAAACAAAATTGAACAAAAATAAAAGAACTGCGCGTTACTTTCAACTTGTCAAAAAATAAAAATTCAATCAATATTTGCCTCGCAAGAAAAATTTAGCAAAATGCACAAAAAAATTTTCAGACAAATATCATATATTTTCCATATTTCTAGATCTAATTTCAAACTTTTTCATCTATTAACGAACAAAATTAAACAAAAATTGAAGAACTGCGCGTTACTTTCATATTGTCAAAAAATGAAAATTCAATCAATTTTTGCCTGGCCAGAAAAATTTGCAAAATACACAAAAAAAATTTCAGACAAATATCATATATTTCCCATATTTCTAGATCTAATTTCAAACAATTTCATGTATTAACGAACAAAATTGAACAAAAATTAAAGAACTGCGCGTTGCTTTCAACTTGTCAAAAAATGAAAATTCAATCAATTTTTGCCTCGCCAGAAAAATTTAGCAAAATGCACAAAACATTTTCAGACAAATATAATATATTTTCCATATTTCTAGATCTAATTTCAAACAATTTCATCTTTTAACGAACAAAATTTAACAAAAATTGAAGAACTGCGCGTTACTTTCAACTTGTCACAAAATGAAAATACAATCAATTTTTGCCTCGCCAGAAAAATTTAGCAAAATGCACAAAAAAAATTTCAGACAAATATCATATATTTTTCGCATTTGTAGATCTTATTTCAAACAATTTCATCTATTAACGAACAAAATTGAACAAAAATTAAAGAACTGCGCGTTACTTTCATATTGTCAAAAAATGAAAATTCAATCAATTTTTGCCTGGCCAGAAAAATTTGCAAAATACACAAAAAAAATTTCAGACAAATATCATATATTTCCCATATTTCTAGATCTAATTTCAAACTTTTTCATTTATTAACGAACAAAATTGAACGAAAATTAAAGAACTGCGCGTTACTTTTAACTTGTCAGATAATGAAACTTTAATCAACTTTTGCCTCCCCAGAAAAATTTGGCAAATTACACAAAACAATTTTTTAACAAATATCAATTATTTTTCATATTTCTAGATTGAATTTCAAACTTTTTCATCTATTAACGAACAAAATTGAACAAAAATTAAAGAACTGCGCGTTACTTTCAACTTGTCAAAAAATAAAAAATTCAAACAATTTTTGCCTCGCTAGAAACATTTAGCAAAATGCACAAAACAATTTTTAGACAAATATCAATTATTTTCCATATTTCTAGATCTAATTTCAAACAATTTTATCTATTAACAAACAAAATTGAACAAAAATTAAAGAACTGCGCGTTACTTTCAACTTGTCGAAAAATGAAAATTCAATCAATTTTTGCCTCGCCAGAAAAATTTAGCAAAATGCACAAAATATTTTCAGACAAATATCATATATTTTCCATATTTCTAGATCTAATTTTAAACAATTTCATCTATTAACAAACAAAATTGAACAAAAATAAAAGAACTGCGCGTTACTTTCAACTTGTCAAAAAATGAAAATTCAATCAATTTTTGCCTCGCCAGAAAAATTTAGCAAAATGCACAAAACATTTTCAGACAAATATAATATATTTTTCATATTTCTAGATCTAATTTCAAACAATTTTATCTATTAACGAACAAAATTGAACAAAAATTAAAGAACTGCGCGTTACTTTCAACTTGTCAAAAAATAAAAATTCAATCAATATTTGCCTCGCAAGAAAAATTTAGTAAAATGCACAAAAAAATTTTCAGACAAATATCATATATTTTCCATTTTTCTAGATCTAATTTCAAACAATTTCATGTATTAACGAACAAAATTGAACAAAAATTAAAGAACTGCGCGTTGCTTTCAACTTGTCAAAAAATGAAAATTCAATCAATTTTTGCCTCGCCAGAAAAATTTAGCAAAATGCACAAAACATTTTCAGACAAATATAATATATTTTCCATATTTCTAGATCTAATTTCAAACAATTTCATCTTTTAACGAACAAAATTAAACAAAAATTGAAGAACTGCGCGTTACTTTCAACTTGTCACAAAATGAAAATACAATCAATTTTTGCCTCGCCAGAAAAATTTAGCAAAATGCACAAAAAAAATTTCAGACAAATATCATATATTTTTCGCATTTGTAGATCTTATTTTAAACAATTTCATCTATTAACGACCAAATTGAACAAAAATTAAAGAACTGCGCGTTACTTTCATATTGTCAAAAAATGAAAATTCAATCAATTTTTGCCTGGCCAGAAAAATTTGCAAAATACACAAAAAAAATTTCAGACAAATATCATATATCTCCCATATTTCTAGATCTAATTTCAAACTTTTTCATTTATTAACGAACAAAATTGAACGAAAATTAAAGAACTGCGCGTTACTTTTAACTTGTCAGATAATGAAACTTTAATCAACTTTTGCCTCCCCAGAAAAATTTGGCAAATTACACAAAACAATTTTTTAACAAATATCAATTATTTTTCATATTTCTAGATTGAATTTCAAACTTTTTCATCTATTAACGAACAAAATTGAACAAAAATTAAAGAACTGCGCGTTACTTTCAACTTGTCAAAAAATAAAAAATTCAAACAATTTTTGCCTCGCCAGAAACATTTAGCAAAATGCACAAAACAATTTTTAGACAAATATCAATTATTTTCCATATTTCTAGATCTAATTCCCAACAATTTTATCTATTAACAAACAAAATTGAACAAAAATTAAAGAACTGCGCGTTACTTTCCACTTGTCGAAAAATGAAAATTCAATCAATTTTTGCCTCGCCAGAAAAATTTAGCAAAATGCACAAAAAAAATTTCAGACAAATATCATATATTTTTCGCATTTCTAGATCTTATTTCAAACAATTTCATCTATTAACGAACAAAATTGAACAAAAATTAAAGAACTGCGCGTTACTTTCATATTGTCAAAAAATGAAAATTTAATCAATTTTTGCCTGGCCAGAAAAATTTGCAAAATACAAAAAAAAAAATTTCAGACAAATATCATATATTTCCCATATTTCTAGATCTAATTTCAAACTTTTTCATTTATTAACGAACAAAATTGAACGAAAATTAAAGAACTGCGCGTTACTTTTAACTTGTCAGATAATGAAACTTTAATCAACTTTTGCCTCCCCAGAAAAATTTGGCAAATTACACAAAACAATTTTTTAACAAATATCAATTATTTTTCATATTTCTAGATTGAATTTCAAACTTTTTCATCTATTAACGAACAAAATTGAACAAAAATTAAAGAACTGCGCGTTACTTTCAACTTGTCAAAAAATAAAAAATTCAATCAATTTTTGCCTCGCCAGAAAAATTTGGCAAAATGCACAAAAAAATTTTTAGACAAATATCATATATTTTCCATGTTTCTAGATCTAATTTTAAACTTTTTCATCTATTAACAAACAAAATTAAACAAAAATTAAAGAACTGCGCGTTACTTTCAACTTGTCAAAAAATGTAAATTTAATCAATTTTTGCCTGGCCAGAAAAATTTGCAAAATACACAAAAAAATTTTTAGACAAATATCAATTATTTTCCATATTTCTAGATTGAATTTCCAACTATTTCATCTAGTAACGAATAAAATTAAACAAAAATTAAAGAACTGCGCGTTACTTTCAACTTGTCAAAAAATGAAAATTCAATCAATTTTTGCCTCGCCAGAAAAATGTTGCAAAATACACAAAAAAATTTTCAAACAAATATCAATTATTTTCCATATTTCTAGATCTAATTTCAAACAATTTCAGCTATTAGCGAACAAAATTGAACAAAAATTTAGGAACTGCGCGTTACTTTCAACTTGTCAAAAAATGAAAAATTCAATCAATTTTTGCCTCTCCAGAAAAATTTGGCAAAATGCACAAAAATTTTTTTGACAAATGTCATATATTTTCCATATTTCTAGATCTAAGTTCAAACTTTCTCATCTATTAACGAACAAAATTAAACAAAAATTGAAGAACTGCGCGTTACTTTCATATTGTCAAAAAATTCAATCAATTTTTGCCTCGCCAGAAAAATTTGGCAAAATGCACAAAAAAATTTTTAGACAAATATCATATATTTTCCATGTTTCTAGATCTAATTTTAAACTTTTTCATCTAATTACGAACAAAATTGAACGAAAATTAAAGAACTTTGCGTTACTTTTAACTTGTCAAAAAATGAAAATTTATTTAATTTTTGCCTCGCAAGAAAAATTTGGCAAAATACACAAAAAAATTTTTAGGCAAATATCAAATATTTTTAATATTTCTAGATCTAATTTTAAACTTTTTCATCTATTAAGGGACAAAATTGAACAAAAATTGAAGGACTGCGCGTTACTTTCAGTTTGTCAAAAAATAAAAATATTATCAACTTTTGCCTCGCCAGAAAAATTTAGCAAAATGCACAAAAAAATTTTCAGACAAATATTAATTATTTTCCATATTTCTAGATCGAATTTCAAACTTTTTCATCTATTAACGAACAAAATTAAACAAAAATTAAAGAACTGCGCGTTACTTTCAACTTGTCAAAAAATAAAAAATGCAATCAATGTTTGCCTCGCCAGAAAAATTTGGCAAAATGCACAAAAAAATTTTTAGACAAATATCATATATTTTCCATATTTCTAGATCTAATTTCAAACTTTTTCATCTATTAACGAACTAAATTGAACAAAAATTAAAGGACTGCGCGTTACTTTATCTTGTCAGATAATGAAACTTTAATCAACTTTTGCCTCCCCAGAAAAATTTGGCAAAGTACACAAAACAATTTTTTAACAAATATCAATTATTTTCCATATTTCTAGATTGAATTTTAAACTTTTTCATCTATTAACGAACAAAATTGAACATAAATTAAAGAACTGCGCGTTACTTTCAACTTGTCAAAAAATAAAAAATTCAATCAATTTTTGCCTCGCCAGAAAAATTTGGCAAAATGCACAAAAAAATTTTTGACAAATATCATATATTTTCCATATTTCTAGATCTAATTTCAAACTTTTTCATCTATTAACGAACAAAATTAAACAAAAATTGAAGAACTGCGCGTTACTTTCATATTGTCAAAAAATGAAAATTCAATCAATTTTTGCCTGGCCAGAAAAATTTGCAAAATACACAAAAAAAATTTCAGACAAATATCAATTATTTTCCATATTTCTTGATCTAATTTCAAACTTTTTCATCTATTAACAAACAAAATTGAACGAAAATTAAAGAACTGCGCGTTACTTTCAACTTGTCAAAAAATAAAAAATTCAATCAATTTTTGCCTCGCCAGAAAAATTTGGCAAAATGCACAAAACAATTTTTAGACAAATATCATATATTTCCCATATTTCTAGATCTAATTTCAAACTTTTTTATTTATTAACGAACAAAATTGAACAAAAATTAAAGGACTGCGCGTTACTTTTAACTTGTCAGATAATGAAACTTTAATCAACTTTTGCCTCCCCAGAAAAATTTGGCAAATTACACAAAACAATTTTTTAACAAATATCAATTATTTTTCATATTTCTAGATTGAATTTCAAACTTTTTCATCTATTAACGAACAAAATTGAACAAAAATTAAAGAACTGCGCGTTACTTTCAGCTTGTCAAAAAATGAAAATTTAATCAATTTTTGCCTGGCCAGAAAAATTTGCAAAATACACAAAAAAATTTTCAGACAAATATCAATTATTTTCCATATTTCTAGATCTAATTTCAAACTTTTTCATCTATTAACAAACAAAATTGAACAAAAATTAAAGAACTGCGCGTTACTTTCAACTTGTCAAAAAATAAAAAATTCTATCAATTTTTGCCTCGCCAGAAAAGTTTAGCAAAATGCACAAAAAAATTTTCAGACAAATATCATATATTTTCCATATTTCTAGATCTAATTTCAAACAATTTCATCTATTAACGAACTAAATTGAACAAAAATTAAAGGACTGCGCGTTACTTTTAACTTGTCAGATAATGAAACTTTAATCAACTTTTGCCTCCCCAGAAAAATTTGGCAAATTACACAAAACAATTTTTTAACAAATATCAATTATTTTTCATATTTCTAGATTGAATTTCAAACTTTTTCATCTATTAACGAACAAAATTGAACAAAAATTAAAGAACTGCGCGTTACTTTCAACTTGTCAAAAAATAAAAAATTCAATCAATTTTTGCCTCGCCAGAAAAATTTAGCAAAATGCACAAAACAATTTTTAGACAAATATCAATTATTTTCCATATTTCTTGATCTAATTTCAAACTTTTTCATCTATTAACAAACAAAATTGAACGAAAATTAAAGAACTGCGCGTTACTTTCAACTTGTCAAAAAATAAAAAATTCAATCAATTTTTGCCTCGCCAGAAAAATTTGGCAAAATGCACAAAACAATTTTTAGACAAATATCATATATTTCCCATATTTCTAGATCTAATTTCAAACTTTTTTATTTATTAACGAACAAAATTGAACGAAAATTAAAGAACTGCGCGTTACTTTCAACTTGTCAAAAAATGAAAATTTATTTAATTTTTGCCTCGCCAGAAAAATTTGGCAAAATACACAAAAAAAATTTTAGACAAATATCAAATATTTTTAATATTTCTAGATCTAATTTTAAACTTTTTCATCTATTAAGGAACAAAATTGAACAAAAATTGAAGGACTGCGCGTTACTTTCAGCTTGTCAAAAAATAAAAATTTAATCAATTTTTGCCTGGCCAGAAAAATTTGCAAAATACACAAAAAAATTTTCAGACAAATATCAATTATTTTCCATATTTCTAGATCTAATTTCAAACTTTTTCATCTATTAACAAACAAAATTAAACAAAAATTAAAGAACTGCGCGTTACTTTCAACTTGTCACAAAATGAAAATACAATCAATTTTTGCCTCGCCAGAAAAATTTAGCAAAATGCACAAAAAAAATTTCAGACAAATATCATATATTTTTCGCATTTGTAGATCTTATTTTAAACAATTTCATCTATTAACGACCAAATTGAACAAAAATTAAAGAACTGCGCGTTACTTTCATATTGTCAAAAAATGAAAATTCAATCAATTTTTGCCTGGCCAGAAAAATTTGCAAAATACACAAAAAAAATTTCAGACAAATATCATATATTTCCCATATTTCTAGATCTAATTTCAAACTTTTTCATTTATTAACGAACAAAATTGAACGAAAATTAAAGAACTGCGCGTTACTTTTAACTTGTCAGATAATGAAACTTTAATCAACTTTTGCCTCCCCAGAAAAATTTGGCAAATTACACAAAACAATTTTTTAACAAATATCAATTATTTTTCATATTTCTAGATTGAATTTCAAACTTTTTCATCTATTAACGAACAAAATTGAACAAAAATTAAAGAACTGCGCGTTACTTTCAACTTGTCAAAAAATAAAAAATTCAATCAATTTTTGCCTCGCCAGAAAAATTTGGCAAAATGCACAAAAAAATTTTTAGACAAATATCATATATTTTCCATGTTTCTAGATCTAATTTTAAACTTTTTCATCTATTAACAAACAAAATTAAACAAAAATTAAAGAACTGCGCGTTACTTTCAACTTGTCAAAAAATGTAAATTTAATCAATTTTTGCCTGGCCAGAAAAATTTGCAAAATACACAAAAAAATTTTTAGACAAATATCAATTATTTTCCATATTTCTAGATTGAATTTCCAACTATTTCATCTAGTAACGAATAAAATTAAACAAAAATTAAAGAACTGCGCGTTACTTTCAACTTGTCAAAAAATGAAAATTCAATCAATTTTTGCCTCGCCAGAAAAATGTTGCAAAATACACAAAAAAATTTTCAAACAAATATCAATTATTTTCCATATTTCTAGATCTAATTTCAAACAATTTCAGCTATTAGCGAACAAAATTGAACAAAAATTTAGGAACTGCGCGTTACTTTCAACTTGTCAAAAAATGAAAAATTCAATCAATTTTTGCCTCTCCAGAAAAATTTGGCAAAATGCACAAAATTTTTTTTGACAAATATCATATATTTTCCATATTTCTAGATCTAAGTTCAAACTTTCTCATCTATTAACGAACAAAATTAAACAAAAATTGAAGAACTGCGCGTTACTTTCATATTGTCAAAAAATTCAATCAATTTTTGCCTCGCCAGAAAAATTTGGCAAAATGCACAAAAAAATTTTTAGACAAATATCATATATTTTCCATGTTTCTAGATCTAATTTTAAACTTTTTCATCTAATTACGAACAAAATTGAACGAAAATTAAAGAACTTTGCGTTACTTTTAACTTGTCAAAAAATGAAAATTTATTTAATTTTTGCCTCGCAAGAAAAATTTGGCAAAATACACAAAAAAATTTTTAGACAAATATCAAATATTTTTAATATTTCTAGATCTAATTTTAAACTTTTTCATCTATTAAGGGACAAAATTGAACAAAAATTGAAGGACTGCGCGTTACTTTCAGTTTGTCAAAAAATGAAAATATTATCAACTTTTGCCTCGCCAGAAAAATTTAGCAAAATGCACAAAAAAATTTTCAGACAAATATTAATTATTTTCCATATTTCTAGATCGAATTTCAAACTTTTTCATCTATTAACGAACAAAATTAAACAAAAATTAAAGAACTGCGCGTTACTTTCAACTTGTCAAAAAATAAAAAATGCAATCAATGTTTGCCTCGCCAGAAAAATTTGGCAAAATGCACAAAAAAATTTTTAGACAAATATCATATATTTTCCATATTTCTAGATCTAATTTCAAACTTTTTCATCTATTAACGAACTAAATTGAACAAAAATTAAAGGACTGCGCGTTACTTTATCTTGTCAGATAATGAAACTTTAATCAACTTTTGCCTCCCCAGAAAAATTTGGCAAAGTACACAAAACAATTTTTTAACAAATATCAATTATTTTCCATATTTCTAGATTGAATTTTAAACTTTTTCATCTATTAACGAACAAAATTGAACATAAATTAAAGAACTGCGCGTTACTTTCAACTTGTCAAAAAATAAAAAATTCAATCAATTTTTGCCTCGCCAGAAAAATTTGGCAAAATGCACAAAAAAATTTTTGACAAATATCATATATTTTCCATATTTCTAGATCTAATTTCAAACTTTTTCATCTATTAACGAACAAAATTAAACAAAAATTGAAGAACTGCGCGTTACTTTCATATTGTCAAAAAATGAAAATTCAATCAATTTTTGCCTGGCCAGAAAAATTTGCAAAATACACAAAAAAAATTTCAGACAAATATCAATTATTTTCCATATTTCTTGATCTAATTTCAAACTTTTTCATCTATTAACAAACAAAATTGAACGAAAATTAAAGAACTGCGCGTTACTTTCAACTTGTCAAAAAATAAAAAATTCAATCAATTTTTGCCTCGCCAGAAAAATTTGGCAAAATGCACAAAACAATTTTTAGACAAATATCATATATTTCCCATATTTCTAGATCTAATTTCAAACTTTTTTATTTATTAACGAACAAAATTGAACGAAAATTAAAGAACTGCGCGTTACTTTCAACTTGTCAAAAAATGAAAATTTATTTAATTTTTGCCTCGCCAGAAAAATTTGGCAAAATACACAAAAAAAATTTTAGACAAATATCAAATATTTTTAATATTTCTAGATCTAATTTCAAACTTTTTCATCTATTAAGGAACAAAATTGAACAAAAATTGAAGGACTGCGCGTTACTTTCAGCTTGTCAAAAAATGAAAATTTAATCAATTTTTGCCTGGCCAGAAAAATTTGCAAAATACACAAAAGAATTTTCAGACAAATATCAATTATTTTCCATATTTCTAGATCTAATTTCAAACTTTTTCATCTATTAACAAACAAAATTGAACAAAAATTAAAGAACTGCGCGTTACTTTCAACTTGTCAAAAAATAAAAAATTCTATCAATTTTTGCCTCGCCAGAAAAATTTAGCAAAATGCACAAAAAAATTTTCAGACAAATATCATATATTTTCCATATTTCTAGATCTAATTTCAAACAATTTCATCTATTAACGAACTAAATTGAACAAAAATTAAAGGACTGCGCGTTACTTTTAACTTGTCAGATAATGAAACTTTAATCAACTTTTGCCTCCCCAGAAAAATTTGGCAAATTACACAAAACAATTTTTTAACAAATATCAATTATTTTTCATATTTCTAGATTGAATTTCAAACTTTTTCATCTATTAACGAACAAAATTGAACAAAAATTAAAGAACTGCGCGTTACTTTCAACTTGTCAAAAAATAAAAAATTCAATCAATTTTTGCCTCGCCAGAAAAATTTAGCAAAATGCACAAAACAATTTTTAGACAAATATCAATTATTTTCCATATTTCTTGATCTAATTTCAAACTTTTTCATCTATTAACAAACAAAATTGAACGAAAATTAAAGAACTGCGCGTTACTTTCAACTTGTCAAAAAATAAAAAATTCAATCAATTTTTGCCTCGCCAGAAAAATTTGGCAAAATGCACAAAACAATTTTTAGACAAATATCATATATTTCCCATATTTCTAGATCTAATTTCAAACTTTTTTATTTATTAACGAACAAAATTGAACGAAAATTAAAGAACTGCGCGTTACTTTCAACTTGTCAAAAAATGAAAATTTATTTAATTTTTGCCTCGCCAGAAAAATTTGGCAAAATACACAAAAAAAATTTTAGACAAATATCAAATATTTTTAATATTTCTAGATCTAATTTTAAACTTTTTCATCTATTAAGGAACAAAATTGAACAAAAATTGAAGGACTGCGCGTTACTTTCAGCTTGTCAAAAAATAAAAATTTAATCAATTTTTGCCTGGCCAGAAAAATTTGCAAAATACACAAAAAAATTTTCAGACAAATATCAATTATTTTCCATATTTCTAGATCTAATTTCAAACTTTTTCATCTATTAACAAACAAAATTGAACAAAAATTAAAGAACTGCGCGTTACTTTCAACTTGTCAAAAAATAAAAAATTCTATCAATTTTTGCCTCGCCAGAAAAATTTAGCAAAATGCACAAAAAAATTTTCAGACAAATATCATATATTTTCCATATTTCTAGATCTAATTTCAAACAATTTCATCTATTAACGAACTAAATTGAACAAAAATTAAAGGACTGCGCGTTACTTTTAACTTGTCAGATAATGAAACTTTAATCAACTTTTGCCTCCCCAGAAAAATTTGGCAAATTACACAAAACAATTTTTTAACAAATATCAATTATTTTTCATATTTCTAGATTGAATTTCAAACTTTTTCATCTATTAACGAACAAAATTGAACAAAAATTAAAGAACTGCGCGTTACTTTCAACTTGTCAAAAAATAAAAAATTCATCAATTTTTGCCTCGCCAGAAAAATTTGGCAAAATGCACAAAAAAATTTTTAGACAAATATCATATATTTTCCATGTTTCTAGATCTAATTTTAAACTTTTTCATCTATTAACAAACAAAATTGAACAAAAATTAAAGAACTGCGCGTTACTTTCAACTTGTCAAAAAATGTAAATTTAATCAATTTTTGCCTGGCCAGAAAAATTTGCAAAATACACAAAAAAATTTTTAGACAAATATCAATTATTTTCCATATTTCTAGATTGAATTTCCAACTATTTCATCTAGTAACGAATAAAATTAAACAAAAATTAAAGAACTGCGCGTTACTTTCAACTTGTCAAAAAATGAAAATTCAATCAATTTTTGCCTCGCCAGAAAAATGTTGCAAAATACACAAAAAAATTTTCAAACAAATATCAATTATTTTCCATATTTCTAGATCTAATTTCAAACAATTTCAGCTATTAGCGAACAAAATTGAACAAAAATTTAGGAACTGCGCGTTACTTTCAACTTGTCAAAAAATGAAAAATTCAATCAATTTTTGCCTCGCCAGAAAAATTTGGCAAAATGCACAAAAAAATTTTTGACAAATATCATATATTTTCCATATTTCTAGATCTAAGTTCAAACTTTCTCATCTATTAAGGAACAAAATTGAACAAAAATTGAAGGACTGCGCGTTACTTTCAGCTTGTCAAAAAATGAAAATTTAATCAATTTTTGCCTGGCCAGAAAAATTTGCAAAATACACAAAAAAAATTTCAGACAAATATCAATTATTTTCCATATTTCTAGATCTAATTTCAAACTTTTTCATCTATTAACAAACAAAATTGAACAAAAATTAAAGAACTGCGCGTTACTTTCAACTTGTCAAAAAATAAAAAATTCTATCAATTTTTGCCTCGCCAGAAAAATTTAGCAAAATGCACAAAAAAATTTTCAGACAAATATCATATATTTTCCATATTTCTAGATCTAATTTCAAACAATTTCATCTATTAACGAACTAAATTGAACAAAAATTAAAGGACTGCGCGTTACTTTTAACTTGTCAGATAATGAAACTTTAATCAACTTTTGCCTCCCCAGAAAAATTTGGCAAATTACACAAAACAATTTTTTAACAAATATCAATTATTTTTCATATTTCTAGATTGAATTTCAAACTTTTTCATCTATTAACGAACAAAATTGAACAAAAATTAAAGAACTGCGCGTTACTTTCAACTTGTCAAAAAATAAAAAATTCAATCAATTTTTGCCTCGCCAGAAAAATTTGGCAAAATGCACAAAAAAATTTTTAGACAAATATCATATATTTTCCATGTTTCTAGATCTAATTTTAAACTTTTTCATCTATTAACAAACAAAATTGAACAAAAATTAAAGAACTGCGCGTTACTTTCAACTTGTCAAAAAATGTAAATTTAATCAATTTTTGCCTGGCCAGAAAAATTTGCAAAATACACAAAAAAATTTTTAGACAAATATCAATTATTTTCCATATTTCTAGATTGAATTTCCAACTATTTCATCTAGTAACGAATAAAATTAAACAAAAATTAAAGAACTGCGCGTTACTTTCAACTTGTCAAAAAATGAAAATTCAATCAATTTTTGCCTCGCCAGAAAAATGTTGCAAAATACACAAAAAAATTTTCAAACAAATATCAATTATTTTCCATATTTCTAGATCTAATTTCAAACAATTTCAGCTATTAGCGAACAAAATTGAACAAAAATTTAGGAACTGCGCGTTACTTTCAACTTGTCAAAAAATGAAAAATTCAATCAATTTTTGCCTCGCCAGAAAAATTTGGCAAAATGCACAAAAAAATTTTTGACAAATATCATATATTTTCCATATTTCTAGATCTAAGTTCAAACTTTCTCATCTATTAAGGAACAAAATTGAACAAAAATTGAAGGACTGCGCGTTACTTTCAGCTTGTCAAAAAATGAAAATTTAATCAATTTTTGCCTGGCCAGAAAAATTTGCAAAATACACAAAAAAATTTTCAGACAAATATCAATTATTTTCCATATTTCTAGATCTAATTTCAAACTTTTTCATCTATTAACAAACAAAATTGAACAAAAATTAAAGAACTGCGCGTTACTTTCAACTTGTCAAAAAATAAAAAATTCTATCAATTTTTGCCTCGCCAGAAAAATTTAGCAAAATGCACAAAAAAATTTTCAGACAAATATCATATATTTTCCATATTTCTAGATCTAATTTCAAACAATTTCATCTATTAACGAACTAAATTGAACAAAAATTAAAGGACTGCGCGTTACTTTTAACTTGTCAGATAATGAAACTTTAATCAACTTTTGCCTCCCCAGAAAAATTTGGCAAATTACACAAAACAATTTTTTAACAAATATCAATTATTTTTCATATTTCTAGATTGAATTTCAAACTTTTTCATCTATTAACGAACAAAATTGAACAAAAATTAAAGAACTGCGCGTTACTTTCAACTTGTCAAAAAATAAAAAATTCAATCAATTTTTGCCTCGCCAGAAAAATTTGGCAAAATGCACAAAAAAATTTTTAGACAAATATCATATATTTTCCATGTTTCTAGATCTAATTTTAAACTTTTTCATCTATTAACAAACAAAATTGAACAAAAATTAAAGAACTGCGCGTTACTTTCAACTTGTCAAAAAATGTAAATTTAATCAATTTTTGCCTGGCCAGAAAAATTTGCAAAATACACAAAAAAATTTTTAGACAAATATCAATTATTTTCCATATTTCTAGATTGAATTTCCAACTATTTCATCTAGTAACGAATAAAATTAAACAAAAATTAAAGAACTGCGCGTTACTTTCAACTTGTCAAAAAATGAAAATTCAATCAATTTTTGCCTCGCCAGAAAAATGTTGCAAAATACACAAAAAAATTTTCAAACAAATATCAATTATTTTCCATATTTCTAGATCTAATTTCAAACAATTTCAGCTATTAGCGAACGAAATTGAACAAAAATTTAGGAACTGCGCGTTACTTTCAACTTGTCAAAAAATGAAAAATTCAATCAATTTTTGCCTCGCCAGAAAAATTTGGCAAAATGCACAAAAAAATTTTTGACAAATATCATATATTTTCCATATTTCTAGATCTAAGTTCAAACTTTCTCATCTATTAAGGAACAAAATTGAACAAAAATTGAAGGACTGCGCGTTACTTTCAGCTTGTCAAAAAATGAAAATTTAATCAATTTTTGCCTGGCCAGAAAAATTTGCAAAATACACAAAAAAATTTTGAGACAAATATCAATTATTTTCCATATTTCTAGATCTAATTTCAAACTTTTTCATCTATTAACAAACAAAATTGAACAAAAATTAAAGAACTGCGCGTTACTTTCAACTTGTCAAAAAATAAAAAATTCTATCAATTTTTGCCTCGCCAGAAAAATTTAGCAAAATGCACAAAAAAATTTTCAGACAAATATCATATATTTTCCATATTTCTAGATCTAATTTCAAACAATTTCATCTATTAACGAACTAAATTGAACAAAAATTAAAGGACTGCGCGTTACTTTTAACTTGTCAGATAATGAAACTTTAATCAACTTTTGCCTCCCCAGAAAAATTTGGCAAATTACACAAAACAATTTTTTAACAAATATCAATTATTTTTCATATTTCTAGATTGAATTTCAAACTTTTTCATCTATTAACGAACAAAATTGAACAAAAATTAAAGAACTGCGCGTTACTTTCAACTTGTCAAAAAATAAAAAATTCAATCAATTTTTGCCTCGCCAGAAAAATTTGGCAAAATGCACAAAAAAATTTTTGACAAATATCATATATTTTCCATATTTCTAGATCTAATTTCAAACTTTTTCATCTATTAACGAACAAAATTAAACAAAAATTGAGGAACTGCGCGTTACTTTCATATTGTCAAAAAATGAAAATTCAATCAATTTTTGCCTGGCCAGAAAAATTTGCAAAATACACAAAAAAAATTTCAAACAAATATCAATTATTTTCCATATTTCTTGATCTAATTTCAAACTTTTTCATCTATTAACAAACAAAATTGAACGAAAATTAAAGAACTGCGCGTTACTTTCAACTTGTCAAAAAATAAAAAATTCAATCAATTTTTGCCTCGCCAGAAAAATTTGGCAAAATGCACAAAACAATTTTTAGACAAATATCATATATTTCCCATATTTCTAGATCTAATTTCAAACTTTTTTATTTATTAACGAACAAAATTGAACGAAAATTAAAGAACTGCGCGTTACTTTCAACTTGTCAAAAAATGAAAATTTATTTAATTTTTGCCTCGCCAGAAAAATTTGGCAAAATACACAAAAAAAATTTTAGACAAATATCAAATATTTTTAATATTTCTAGATCTAATTTTAAACTTTTTCATCTATTAAGGAACAAAATTGAACAAAAATTGAAGGACTGCGCGTTACTTTCAGCTTGTCAAAAAATGAAAATTTAATCAATTTTTGCCTGGCCAGAAAAATTTGCAAAATACACAAAAAAATTTTCAGACAAATATCAATTATTTTCCATATTTCTAGATCTAATTTCAAACTTTTTCATCTATTAACAAACAAAATTGAACAAAAATTAAAGAACTGCGCGTTACTTTCAACTTGTCAAAAAATAAAAAATTCTATCAATTTTTGCCTCGCCAGAAAAATTTAGCAAAATGCACAAAAAAATTTTCAGACAAATATCATACATTTTCCATATTTCTAGATCTAATTTCAAACAATTTCATCTATTAACGAACTAAATTGAACAAAAATTAAAGGACTGCGAGTTACTTTTAACTTGTCAGATAATGAAACTTTAATCAACTTTTGCCTCCCCAGAAAAATTTGGCAAATTACACAAAACAATTTTTTAACAAATATCAATTATTTTTCATATTTCTAGATTGAATTTCAAACTTTTTCATCTATTAACGAACAAAATTGAACAAAAATTAAAGAACTGCGCGTTACTTTCAACTTGTCAAAAAATAAAAAATTCAATCAATTTTTGCCTCGCCAGAAAAATTTAGCAAAATGCACAAAATATTTTCAGACAAATATCATATATTTCCCATATTTCTAGATCTAATTTCAAACTTTTTCATTTATTAACGAACAAAATTGAACGAAAATTAAAGAACTGCGCGTTACTTTCAACTTGTCAAAAAATGTAAATTTAATCAATTTTTGCCTGGCCAGAAAAATTTGCAAAATACACAAAAAAATTTTTAGACAAATATCAATTATTTTCCATATTTCTAGATTGAATTTCCAACTATTTCATCTAGTAACGAATAAAATTAAACAAAAATTAAAGAACTGCGCGTTACTTTCAACTTGTCAAAAAATGAAAATTCAATCAATTTTTGCCTCGCCAGAAAAATGTTGCAAAATACACAAAAAAATTTTCAAACAAATATCAATTATTTTCCATATTTCTAGATCTAATTTCAAACAATTTCAGCTATTAGCGAACAAAATTGAACAAAAATTTAGGAACTGCGCGTTACTTTCAACTTGTCAAAAAATGAAAAATTCAATCAATTTTTGCCTCGCCAGAAAAATTTGGCAAAATGCACAAAAAAATTTTTGACAAATATCATATATTTTCCATATTTCTAGATCTAAGTTCAAACTTTCTCATCTATTAAGGAACAAAATTGAACAAAAATTGAAGGACTGCGCGTTACTTTCAGCTTGTCAAAAAATGAAAATTTAATCAATTTTTGCCTGGCCAGAAAAATTTGCAAAATACACAAAAAAATTTTCAGACAAATATCAATTATTTTCCATATTTCTAGATCTAATTTCAAACTTTTTCATCTATTAACAAACAAAATTGAACAAAAATTAAAGAACTGCGCGTTACTTTCAACTTGTCAAAAAATAAAAAATTCTATCAATTTTTGCCTCGCCAGAAAAATTTGGCAAAATGCACAAAAAAATTTTTGACAAATATCATATATTTTCCATATTTCTAGATCTAAGTTCAAACTTTCTCATCTATTAAGGAACAAAATTGAACAAAAATTGAAGGACTGCGCGTTACTTTCAGCTTGTCAAAAAATGAAAATTTAATCAATTTTTGCCTGGCCAGAAAAATTTGCAAAATACACAAAAAAATTTTCAGACAAATATCAATTATTTTCCATATTTCTAGATCTAATTTCAAACTTTTTCATCTATTAACAAACAAAATTGAACAAAAATTAAAGGACTGCGCGTTACTTTTAACTTGTCAGATAATGAAACTTTAATCAACTTTTGCCTCCCCAGAAAAATTTGGCAAATTACACAAAACAATTTTTTAACAAATATCAATTATTTTTCATATTTCTAGATTGAATTTCAAACTTTTTCATCTATTAACGAACAAAATTGAACAAAAATTAAAGAACTGCGCGTTACTTTCAACTTGTCAAAAAATAAAAAATTCAATCAATTTTTGCCTCGCCAGAAAAATTTGGCAAAATGCACAAAAAAATTTTTGACAAATATCATATATTTTCCATATTTCTAGATCTAATTTCAAACTTTTTCATCTATTAACGAACAAAATTAAACAAAAATTGAAGAACTGCGCGTTACTTTCATATTGTCAAAAAATGAAAATTCAATCAATTTTTGCCTGGCCAGAAAAATTTGCAAAATACACAAAAAAAATTTCAGACAAATATCAATTATTTTCCATATTTCTTGATCTAATTTCAAACTTTTTCATCTATTAACAAACAAAATTGAACGAAAATTAAAGAACTGCGCGTTACTTTCAACTTGTCAAAAAATAAAAAATTCAATCAATTTTTGCCTCGCCAGAAAAATTTGGCAAAATGCACAAAACAATTTTTAGACAAATATCATATATTTCCCATATTTCTAGATCTAATTTCAAACTTTTTTATTTATTAACGAACAAAATTGAACGAAAATTAAAGAACTGCGCGTTACTTTCAACTTGTCAAAAAATGAAAATTTATTTAATTTTTGCCTCGCCAGAAAAATTTGGCAAAATACACAAAAAAAATTTTAGACAAATATCAAATATTTTTAATATTTCTAGATCTAATTTTAAACTTTTTCATCTATTAAGGAACAAAATTGAACAAAAATTGAAGGACTGCGCGTTACTTTCAGCTTGTCAAAAAATGAAAATTTAATCAATTTTTGCCTGGCCAGAAAAATTTGCAAAATACACAAAAAAATTTTCAGACAAATATCAATTATTTTCCATATTTCTAGATCTAATTTCAAACTTTTTCATCTATTAACAAACAAAATTGAACAAAAATTAAAGAACTGCGCGTTACTTTCAACTTGTCAAAAAATAAAAAATTCTATCAATTTTTGCCTCGCCAGAAAAATTTAGCAAAATGCACAAAAAAATTTTCAGACAAATATCATACATTTTCCATATTTCTAGATCTAATTTCAAACAATTTCATCTATTAACGAACTAAATTGAACAAAAATTAAAGGACTGCGCGTTACTTTTAACTTGTCAGATAATGAAACTTTAATCAACTTTTGCCTCCCCAGAAAAATTTGGCAAATTACACAAAACAATTTTTTAACAAATATCAATTATTTTTCATATTTCTAGATTGAATTTCAAACTTTTTCATCTATTAACGAACAAAATTGAACAAAAATTAAAGAACTGCGCGTTACTTTCAACTTGTCAAAAAATAAAAAATTCAATCAATTTTTGCCTCGCCAGAAAAATTTAGCAAAATGCACAAAATATTTTCAGACAAATATCATATATTTCCCATATTTCTAGATCTAATTTCAAACTTTTTCATTTATTAACGAACAAAATTGAACGAAAATTAAAGAACTGCGCGTTACTTTCAACTTGTCAAAAAATGTAAATTTAATCAATTTTTGCCTGGCCAGAAAAATTTGCAAAATACACAAAAAAATTTTTAGACAAATATCAATTATTTTCCATATTTCTAGATTGAATTTCCAACTATTTCATCTAGTAACGAATAAAATTAAACAAAAATTAAAGAACTGCGCGTTACTTTCAACTTGTCAAAAAATGAAAATTCAATCAATTTTTGCCTCGCCAGAAAAATGTTGCAAAATACACAAAAAAATTTTCAAACAAATATCAATTATTTTCCATATTTCTAGATCTAATTTCAAACAATTTCAGCTATTAGCGAACAAAATTGAACAAAAATTTAGGAACTGCGCGTTACTTTCAACTTGTCAAAAAATGAAAAATTCAATCAATTTTTGCCTCGCCAGAAAAATTTGGCAAAATGCACAAAAAAATTTTTGACAAATATCATATATTTTCCATATTTCTAGATCTAAGTTCAAACTTTCTCATCTATTAAGGAACAAAATTGAACAAAAATTAAAGGACTGCGCGTTACTTTCAGCTTGTCAAAAAATGAAAATTTAATCAACTTTTGCCTCCCCAGAAAAATTTGGCAAAATGCACAAAAAAATTTTCAGACAAATATCAATTATTTTCCATATTTCTAGATCTAATTTCAAACTTTTTCATCTATTAACAAACAAAATTGAACAAAAATTAAAGAACTGCGCGTTACTTTCAACTTGTCAAAAAATAAAAAATTCTATCAATTTTTGCCTCGCCAGAAAAATTTAGCAAAATGCACAAAAAAATTTTCAGACAAATATCATATATTTTCCATATTTCTAGATCTAATTTCAAACAATTTTATCTATTAACGAACTAAATTGAACAAAAATTAAAGGACTGCGCGTTACTTTTAACTTGTCAGATAATGAAACTTAATTCAACTTTTGCCTCCCCAGAAAAATTTGGCAAATTACACAAAACAATTTTTTAACAAATATCAATTATTTTTCATATTTCTAGATTGAATTTCAAACTTTTTCATCTATTAACGAACAAAATTGAACAAAAATTAAAGAACTGCGCGTTACTTTCAACTTGTCAAAAAATAAAAAATTCAATCAATTTTTGCCTCGCCAGAAAAATTTGGCAAAATGCACAAAAAAATTTTTGACAAATATCATATATTTTCCATATTTCTAGATCTAATTTCAAACTTTTTCATCTATTAACGAACAAAATTAAACAAAAATTGAAGAACTGCGCGTTACTTTCATATTGTCAAAAAATGAAAATTCAATCAATTTTTGCCTGGCCAGAAAAATTTGCAAAATACACAAAAAAAATTTCAGACAAATATCAATTATTTTCCATATTTCTTGATCTAATTTCAAACTTTTTCATCTATTAACAAACAAAATTGAACGAAAATTAAAGAACTGCGCGTTACTTTCAACTTGTCAAAAAATAAAAAATTCAATCAATTTTTGCCTCGCCAGAAAAATTTGGCAAAATGCACAAAACAATTTTTAGACAAATATCATATATTTCCCATATTTCTAGATCTAATTTCAAACTTTTTTATTTATTAACGAACAAAATTGAACGAAAATTAAAGAACTGCGCGTTACTTTCAACTTGTCAAAAAATGAAAATTTATTTAATTTTTGCCTCGCCAGAAAAATTTGGCAAAATACACAAAAAAAATTTTAGACAAATATCAAATATTTTTAATATTTCTAGATCTAATTTTAAACTTTTTCATCTATTAAGGAACAAAATTGAACAAAAATTGAAGGACTGCGCGTTACTTTCAGCTTGTCAAAAAATGAAAATTTAATCAATTTTTGCCTGGCCAGAAAAATTTGCAAAATACACAAAAAAATTTTCAGACAAATATCAATTATTTTCCATATTTCTAGATCTAATTTCAAACTTTTTCATCTATTAACAAACAAAATTGAACAAAAATCAAAGAACTGCGCGTTACTTTCAACTTGTCAAAAAATAAAAAATTCTATCAATTTTTGCCTCGCCAGAAAAATTTAGCAAAATGCACAAAAAAATTTTCAGACAAATATCATACATTTTCCATATTTCTAGATCTAATTTCAAACAATTTCATCTATTAACGAACTAAATTGAACAAAAATTAAAGGACTGCGCGTTACTTTTAACTTGTCAGATAATGAAACTTTAATCAACTTTTGCCTCCCCAGAAAAATTTGGCAAATTACACAAAACAATTTTTTAACAAATATCAATTATTTTTCATATTTCTAGATTGAATTTCAAACTTTTTCATCTATTAACGAACAAAATTGAACAAAAATTAAAGAACTGCGCGTTACTTTCAACTTGTCAAAAAATAAAAAATTCAATCAATTTTTGCCTCGCCAGAAAAATTTAGCAAAATGCACAAAATATTTTCAGACAAATATCATATATTTCCCATATTTCTAGATCTAATTTCAAACTTTTTCATTTATTAACGAACAAAATTGAACGAAAATTAAAGAACTGCGCGTTACTTTCAACTTGTCAAAAAATGTAAATTTAATCAATTTTTGCCTGGCCAGAAAAATTTGCAAAATACACAAAAAAATTTTTAGACAAATATCAATTATTTTCCATATTTCTAGATTGAATTTCCAACTATTTCATCTAGTAACGAATAAAATTAAACAAAAATTAAAGAACTGCGCGTTACTTTCAACTTGTCAAAAAATGAAAATTCAATCAATTTTTGCCTCGCCAGAAAAATGTTGCAAAATACACAAAAAAATTTTCAAACAAATATCAATTATTTTCCATATTTCTAGATCTAATTTCAAACAATTTCAGCTATTAGCGAACAAAATTGAACAAAAATTTAGGAACTGCGCGTTACTTTCAACTTGTCAAAAAATGAAAAATTCAATCAATTTTTGCCTCGCCAGAAAAATTTGGCAAAATGCACAAAAAAATTTTTGACAAATATCATATATTTTCCATATTTCTAGATCTAATTTCAAACTTTTTCATCTATTAACGAACTAAATTGAACAAAAATTAAAGGACTGCGCGTTACTTTATCTTGTCAGATAATGAAACTTTAATCAACTTTTGCCTCCCCAGAAAAATTTGGCCAAATGCACAAAACAATTTTTAGACAAATATCAATTATTTTCCATATTTCTAGATTGAATTTTAAACTTTTTCATCTATTAACGAACAAAATTGAACATAAATTAAAGAACTGCGCGTTACTTTCAACTTGTCAAAAAATGAAAAATTCAATTAATTTTTGCCTCGCCAGAAAAATTTGGCAAAATGCACAAAAAAATTTTTGACAAATATCATATATTTTCCATATTTCTAGATCTAATTTCAAACATTTTCATCTATTAACGAACAAAATTATACAAAAATTGAAGAACTGCGCGTTACTTTCATATTGTCAAAAAATGAAAATTCAATCAATTTTTGCCTGGCCAGAAAAATTTGCAAAATACACAAAAAAAATTTCAGACAAATATCAATTATTTTCCATATTTCTAGATCTAATTTCAAACTTTTTCATCTATTAACGAACAAAATTATACAAAAATTGAAGAACTGCGCGTTACTTTCATATTGTCAAAAAATGAAAATTCAATCAATTTTTGCCTGGCCAGAAAAATTTGCAAAATACACAAAAAAAATTTCAGTCAAATATCAATTATTTTCCATATTTCTAGATCTAATTTCAAACTTTTTCATCTATTAACAAACAAAATTAAACAAAAATTAAAGAACTGCGCGTTACTTTCAACTTGTCAAAAAATGAAAATTTATTTAATTTTTGCCTCGCCAGAAAAATTTGGCAAAATACACAAAAAAAATTTTAGACAAATATCAAATATTATTAATATTTCTAGATCTAATTTCAAACTTTTTCATCTATTTAGGAACAAAATTGAACAAAAATTGAAGGACTGCGCGTTACTTTCAGCTTGTCAAAAAATGAAAAATTTAATCAATTTTTGCCTGGCCAGAAAAATTTGCAAAATACACAAAAAAATTTTCAGACAAATATCAATTATTTTCCATATTTCTAGATCTAATTTCAAACTTTTTCATCTATTAACAAACAAAATTGAACAAAAATTAAAGAACTGCGCGTTACTTTCAACTTGTCAAAAAATAAAAAATTCTATCAATTTTTGCCTCGCCAGAAAAATTTAGCAAAATGCACAAAAAAATTTTCAGACAAATATCATATATTTTCCATATTTTTGGATCTAATTTCAAACAATTTCATCTATTAACGAACTAAATTGAACGAAAATTAAAGGACTGCGCGTTACTTTTAACTTGTCAGATAATGAAACTTTAATCAACTTTTGCCTCCCTAGAAAAATTTGGCAAAGTACACAAAACAATTTTTTAACAAATATCAATGATTTTCCATATTTCTAGATTGAATTTAAAACTTTTTCATCTATTAACGAACAAAATTGAACAAAAATTGAAGAACTTTGCGTTACTTTCAACTTGTCAAAAAATGAAAATTTATTTAATTTTTGCCTCGCAAGAAAAATTTGGCAAAATACACAAAAAAATTTTTAGACAAATATCAAATATTTTTAATATTTCTAGATCTAATTTTAAACTTTTTCATCTATTAAGGGACAAAATTAAACAAAAATTGAAGGACTGCGCGTTACTTTCAGTTTGTCAAAAAATGAAAATATTATCAACTTTTGCCTCGCCAGAAAAATTTAGCAAAATGCACAAAAAAATTTTCAGACAAATATTAATTATTTTCCATATTTCTAGATCGAATTTTAAACTTTTTCATCTATTAACGAACAAAATTGAACAAAAATTAAAGAACTGCGCGTTACTTTCAACTTGTCAAAAAATAAAAAATGCAATCAATTTTTGCCTCGCCAGAAAAATTTGGCAAAATGCACAAAAAAATTTTTAGACAAATATCATATATTTTCCATATTTCTAGATCTAATTTCAAACTTTTTCATCTATTAACGAACTAAATTGAACAAAAATTAAAGGACTGCGCGTTACTTTATCTTGTCAGATAATGAAACTTTAATCAACTTTTGCCTCCCCAGAAAAATTTGGCAAAGTACACAAAACAATTTTTTAACAAATATCAATTATTTTCAATATTTCTAGATTGAATTTTAAACTTTTTCATCTATTAACGAACAAAATTGAACATAAATTAAAGAACTGCGCGTTACTTTCAACTTGTCAAAAAATGAAAAATTCAATTAATTTTTGCCTCGCCAGAAAAATTTGGCAAAATGCACAAAAAAATTTTTGACAAATATCATATATTTTCCATATTTCTAGATCTAATTTCAAACTTTTTCATCTATTAACGAACAAAATTATACAAAAATTGAAGAACTGCGCGTTACTTTCATATTTACAAAAAATGAAAATTCAATCAATTTTTGCCTGGCCAGAAAAATTTGCAAAATACACAAAAATAATTTCAGACAAATATCAAATATTTTCCATATTTCTAGATCTAATTTCAAAATTTTTCATCTATTAACAAACAAAATTGAACAAAAATTAAAGAACTGCGCGTTACTTTCAACTTGTCAAAAAATGAAAATTTATTTAATTTTTGCCGCGCCAGAAAAATTTGGCAAAATACAAAAAAAAAATTTTAGACAAGTATCAAATATTTTTAATATTTCTAAATCTAATTTCAAACACTTTCACCTATTAACAAACAAAATTGAACAAAAATTAAAGAACTGCAGGTTACTTTCAACTTGTCAAAAAATGAAAATTCAATCAATTTTTGCCTCGCTAGAAAAATTTAGCAAAATGCACAAAATATTTTCAGACAAATATCATATATTTTCCATATTTCTAGATCTAATTTCAAACAATTTTATCTATTAACAAACAAAATTGAACAAAAATTAAAGAACTGCGCGTTACTTTCAACTTGTCAAAAAATAAAAAATTCAATCAATATTTGCCTTGCCAGAAAAATTTGGCAAAATGCACAAAACAATTTTTAGACAAATATCAATTATTTTCCATATTTCTAGATCTAATTTCAAACAATTTCATCTATTAACGAAAACAATTGAACAAAAATTGAAGGACTACGCGTTACTTTCAGCATGTCAAAAAATGAAAATTTAATCAACTTTTGCCTCCCAAGAAAAATTTGGCAAAACGCTAAAAAAAATTTTTAGACAAATATCAATTATTTTCCATATTTGTAGATCTAATTTCAAACAATTTCATCTATTAACGAAAAAAATTGAACAAAAATTGAAGGACTACGCGTTACTTTCAGCATGTCAAAAAATGAAAATTTAATCAACTTTTGCCTCCCAAGAAAAATTTGGCAAAACGCTAAAAAAAATTTTCAGACAAATATCAATAATTTTTCATATTTCTAAATCTAATTTCAAACACTTTCTTTTATTGACAAACAAAATTGAACAAAAATTAAAGAACTGCAGGTTACTTTCAACTTGTCAAAAAATGAAAATTTAATCAACTTTTGCCTCCCAAGAAAAATTTGGCAAAACGCTAAAAAAAATTTTCAGACAAATATCAATAATTTTTCATATTTCTAAATCTAATTTCAAACACTTTCTTCTATTAACAAACAAAATTGAACAAAAATTAAAGAACTGCAGGTTACTTTCAACTTGTCAAAAAATGAAAATTCAATCAATTTTTGCCTCGCCAGAAAAATTTAGCAAAATGCACAAAACAATTTTTAGACAAATATCAATTATTTTCCATATTTCTAGATCTAATTTCAAACAATTTTATCTATTAACAAACAAAATTGAACAAAAATTAAAGAACTGCGCGTTACTTTCAACTTGTCGAAAAATGAAAATTCAATCAATTTTTGCCTCGCCAGAAAAATTTAGCAAAATGCACAAAATATTTTCAGACAAATATCATATATTTTCCATATTTCTAGATCTGATTTTAAACAATTTCATCTATTAACAAACAAAATTGAACAAAAGTTAAAGACCTGCGCGTTACTTTCAACTTGTCAAAAAATGAAAATTCAATCAATTTTTGCCTCGCCAGAAAAATTTAGCAAAATGCACAAAATATTTTCAGACAAATATAATATATTTTTCATATTTCTAGATCTAATTTCAAACAATTTTATCTATTAACAAACAAAATTGAACAAAAATTAAAGAACTGCGCGTTACTTTCAACTTGTCAAAAAATAAAAAATTCAATCAATTTTTGCCTTGCCAGAAAAATTTGGCAAAATGCACAAAACAATTTTTAGACAAATATCAATTATTTTCGATATTTCTAGATCTAATTTCAAACAATTTCATCTATTAACGAACAAAATTAAACAAAAATTGAAGAACTGCGCGTTACTTTCAACTTGTCACAAAATGAAAATTCAATCAATTTTTGCCTCGCTAGAAAAATTTAGCAAAATGCACAAAACATTTTCAGACAAATATAATATATTTTCCATATTTCTAGATCTAATTTCAAACAATTTCATCTATTAACGAACAATATTGAACAAAAATTAAAGGACTGCGCGTTACTTTCAACTTGTCAGAAAATGAAACTTTAATCAACTTTTGCCTCCCCAGAAAAATTTGGCAAAGTACACAAAAAAATTTTTAGACAAATATCAATTATTTTCCATATTTCTAGATTGAATTTCCAAATATTTCATCTAGTAACAAATAAAATTAAACAAAAATTAAAGAACTGCGCGTTACTTTCAACTTGTCAAAAAATGAAAATTCAATTAATTTTTGCCTCGAGAGAAAAATGTTGCAAAATACACAAAAAAATTTTTAAACAAATATCAATTATTTTCCATATTTCTAGACCTAATTTCAAACAATTTCAGCTATTAACGAACAAAATTGAACAAAAATTTAGGAACTGCGCGTTACTTTCAACTCGTCAAAAAATAAAAAATTCAATCAATTTTTGCCTCGCCAGAAAAATTTGGCAAAATGCACAAAAAAATGTTTAGACAAATATCATATATTTTCCATATTTCTAGATCTAATTTCAAACTTTTTCATCTATTAACGAACAAAATTATACAAAAATTGAAGAACTGCGCGTTACTTTCATATTGTCAAAAAATGAAAATTCAATCAATTTTTGCCTAGCCAGAAAAATTTGCAAAATACACAAAAAAAATGTCAGACAAATATCAATTATTTTCCATATTTCTAGATCTAATTTCTAACTTTTTCATCTATTAACAAACAAAATTGAACAAAAATTAAAGAACTGCGCGTTACTTTCATCTTGTCAAAAAATAAAAAATTCAATCAATTTTTGCCTCGCCAGAAAAATTTAGCAAAATGCACAAAAAAATTTTCAGACAAATATCATATATTTTCCATATTTCTAGATCTAATTTCAAACAATTTCATCTATTAACGAACTAAATTGAACAAAAATTAAAGGACTGCGCGTTACTTTTAACTTGTCAGATAATGAAACTTTAATCAACTTTTGCCTCCCCAGAAAAATTTGGCAAATTACACAAAACAATTTTTTAACAAATATCAATTATTTTCCATATTTCTAGATTGAATTTCAAACTTTTTCATCTATTAACGAACACAATTGAACAAAAATTAAAGAACTGCGCGTTACTTTCAACTTGTCAAAAAATAAAAAATTCAATCAATTTTTGCCTCGCCAGAAAAATTTTGCAAAATGCACAAAACAATTTTTAGACAAATATCATATATTTTCCATGTTTCTAGATCTAATTTTAAACTTTTTCATCTATTAACGAACAAAATTGAACGAAAATTAAAGAACTGCGCGTTACTTTCAACTTGTCAAAAAATGAAAATTTAATCAATTTTTGCCTGGCCAGAAAAATTTGCAAAATACACAAAAAAATTTTTAGACAAATATCAAATATTTTCCATATTTCTAGATTGAATTTCCAACTATTTCATCTAGTAACGAATAAAATTAAACAAAAATTAAAGAACTGCGCGTTACTTTCAACTTGTCAAAAAATAAAAAATTCAATCAATTTTTGCCTCGCCAGAAAAATGTTGCAAAATACACAAAAAAATTTTCAAACAAATATCAATTATTTTCCATATTTCTAGATCTAATTTCAAACAATTTCAGCTATTAGCGAACAAAATTAAACAAAAATTTAGGAACTGCGCGTTACTTTCAACTTGTCAAAAAATAAAAAATTAAATCAATTTTTGCCTCGCCAGAAAAATTTGGCAAAATGCACAAAAAAATTTTTGACAAATATCATATATTTTCCATATTTCTAGATCTAATTTCAAACTTTTTTATCTATTAACGAACAAAATTAAACAAAAATTGAAGAACTGCGCGTTACTTTCAACTTGTCAAAAAATGAAACTTTAATCAACTTTTGCCTCCCCAGAAAAATGTAGCAAAATACACAAAAAAATTTTCAGACAAATATCAATTATTTTCCATATTTCTAGATCTAATTTAAAACAATTTTATTTATTAACAAACAAAATTGAACAAAAATTAAAGAACTGCGCGTTACTTGCAACTTGTCAAAAAATGAAAATTCAATCAATTTTTGCCTCGCCAGAAAAATTTAGCAAAATGCACAAAATATTTTCAGACAAATATCATATATTTTCCATATTTCTAGATCTAATTTTAAACAATTTCATCTATTAACAAACAAAATTGAACAAAAATTAAAGAACTGCGCGTTACTTTCAACTTGTCAAAAAATGAAAATTCAATCAAATTTTGCCTCGCCAGAAAAATTTAGCAAAATGCACAAAACATTTTCAGACAAATATAATATATTTTCCATATTTCTAGATCTATTTTCAAACAATTTTATCTATTAACGAACAAAATTGAACAAAAATTAAAGAACTGCGCGTTACTTGCAACTTGTCAAAAAATGAAAATTCAATCAATTTTTGCCTCGCCAGAAAAATTTAGCAAAATGCACAAAATATTTTCAGACAAATATCAAATATTTTTAATATTTCTAAATCTAATTTCAAACTTTTTCATCTATTAAGGAACAAAATTGAACAAAAATTAAAGAACTGCGCGTTACTTTCAGCTTGTCAAAAAATGAAAATTAAATCAATTTTTGCCTGGTCAGAAAAATTTGCAAAATACACAAAAAAATTTTCAGACAAATATCAATTATTTTCCATATTTCTAGATCTAATTTCAAACTTTTTCATCTATTAACAAACAAAATTGAACAAAAATAAAAGAACTGCGCGTTACTTTCAACTTGTCAAAAAATAAAAAATTCTATCAATTTTTGCCTCGCCAGAAAAATTTAGCAAAATGCACAAAAAAATTTTCAGACAAATATCATATATTTTCCATATTTCTAGATCTAATTTCAAACAATTTCATCTATTAACGAACTAAATTGAACAAAAATTAAAGGACTGCGCGTTACTTTTAACTTGTCAGATAATGAAACTTTAATCAACTTTTGCCTCCCCAGAAAAATTTGGCAAATTACACAAAACAATTTTTTAACAAATATCAATTATTTTCCATATTTCTAGATTGAATTTCAAACTTTTTCATCTATTAACGAACACAATTGAACAAAAATTAAAGAACTGCGCGTTACTTTCAACTTGTCAAAAAATAAAAAATTCAATCAATTTTTGCCTCGCCAGAAAAATTTGGCAAAATGCACAAAAAAATTTTTAGACAAATATCATATATTTTCCATGTTTCTAGATCTAATTTCAAACAATTTCAGCTATTAGCGAACAAAATTGAACAAAAATTTAGGAACTGCGCGTTACTTTCAACTTGTCAAAAAATAAAAAATTAAATCAATTTTTGCCTCGCCAGAAAAATTTGGCAAAATGCACAAAAAAATTTTTGACAAATATCATATATTTTTCATATTTCTAGATCTAATTTCAAACTTTTTCATCTATTAACGAACAAAATTAAACAAAAATTGAAGAACTGCGCGTTACTTTCATATTGTCAAAAAATGAAAATTCAATCAATTTTTGCCTGGCCAGAAAAATTTGCAAAATACACAAAAAAAATTTCAGACAAATATCAATTATTTTCCATATTTCAAGATCTAATTTCAAACTTTTTCATCTATTAACAAACAAAATTGAACGAAAATTAAAGAACTGCGCGTTACTTTCAACTTGTCAAAAAAAAAAAAATTCAATCAATTTTTGCCTCGCCAGAAAAATTTGGCAAAATGCACAAAAAAATTTTTAGACAAATATCATATATTTTCCATATTTCTAGATCTAATTTCAAACTTTTTCATCTATTAACGAACAAAATTGAACGAAAATTGAAGAACTTTGCGTTACTTTCAACTTGTCAAAAAATGAAAATTTATTTAATTTTTGCCTCGCCAGAAAAATTTGGGAAAATACACAAAAAAATTTTAAGACAAATATCAAATATTTTTAATATTTCTAGATCTAATTTCTAACTTTTTCATCTATTAAGGAACAAAATTGAACGAAAATTAAAGAACTTTGCGTTACTTTCAACTTGTCAAAAAATGAAAATTTATTTAATTTTTGCCTAGCCAGAAAAATTTAGCAAAATGCACAAAATATTTTCAGACAAATATCATATATTTTCCATATTTCTAGATCTAATTTCAAACACTTTCATCTATTAACAAACAAAATTGAACAAAAATTAAAGAACTGCGCGTTACCCTCAAATTGACAAAAATGAAAATTCAATCAATTTTTGCCTCGGCAGAAAAGTTTGGTAAAATACACAAAAAAATATTTAAACAAATATTAACAATTTTCGTATTTCTAGATCTAATTTTAAATATTTTTATCTACTAACGAACACAATTGAACAAAAATTGACGAACTGCGCGTTACTTTCACCTAGTCAGAAAATGAAAATTCAATCAATTTTTTTCATTTTTTGACAAGTTGAAAGTAACGCCCAGTCCTTTAATTTTTCTTCAATTTTGTTCGTTACTATATGAAAAAGTTTGAAATTAGATCTAGAAATATGGAAAATATATGATATTCGTCTAAAAATTGTTTTGTGTATTTCGCCAAATTTTTATGGCGAGGCAAAAATTGATTGAATTTTCATTTTTTGACAAGTTGAAAGTAACGCGCAGTCCTTCAATATTTGTTTAATTTTATTCATTACTAGATGAAAAAGTTTGAAATTAGATCTAGAAATATGGAAAATATATGATATTTGTCTGAAAATTTTTTTGTGCATTTTGCCAAATTTTTCTGGCGAGGCAAAAATGGATTGAATTTTCATTTTTTGACAAGTAGAAAGTAAGTAATTAAGTAAGTTCTTTAATTTTTGTTCAATTTTGTTTGTTAATAGATGAAAAAGTTTGAAATGAGATATAGAAACATGAAAAAGAAGTGATTTTTGGCTGAAAATTTTTTAGTGTATTTTGCTAAATTTTTCTAGCGAGGCATAATTATGCAAGAAAAGACCCATATGTATAATAAACGGACAAAATTAATATTTCAGAGTATGTTTTACCATTTTAGATATTTTTTAGAGTTTTTTGCGCAAATTGATATTTTTTCTTTTAAATTTTTTCCGAGTGTTATCATTTAGGGTGTTTTTCAGCGTTTGATGATGTTTGTTATTAATTTAAATTATTAAATTCTATATTTCTATGAATGATCTACTATTTTAGATTTTTACTAGATTTTTGTGTGCAAATTTATTTTCGTGACCCTGTCTGATACTACCTGTCGTACATTTTAATTTTTGTTCTCCTTATATCTCAATTTTATTTTTTGTGTAATTGAAGTTTTATTTTTTTAATTGTTAGTTTTGTGGTAGTTAAATATTTTTATTTTATTTATTTTTTTTTATTTAATTAGTTTACTTTTAAATTTAATTTAATTAATTGTAACATTTGGTTCTTAAGAAATGAAATAATTATTCTTTCAATAATGATAAGAAATAAATAATTGATTATTTTTATTTAAACTTTTGATTTTTCTAATGTTTTTAGCCGCAAATTAATTATTTTCCTTCCCATATCTTACTAAATCGCTTTAAAAAGATGAGTTTTATCATAATAATTCATTTGGGAAATCATTTTTTTGAATTTCCACTTGTTTTCTAGCATATTCCATAAAGTGGACCTAAGGCGGACTCAATTGAGTCCAGGCTATGGCCCATATTTTTGCCAGGGAATTATTAATAAAATTAAAAATTCTTTTTTTTTTTTAAATTTGTTGTCAATTAATTCTGCGAGAAAAATTATAAAGATTTTGTAGGTATCAATTTTTTGTATAAGTTGTATTTTGTTCATAAAATCGTTATAAATAAATAACTGTTATTTGTTTAAAACAATTTTACAAAGTACAGCGTTTAGAAAATAGATTTTCTACACACTGTTCTCAAATTTTCTCATACAATTGATTCCTATCAATATGTTTTAAAAAATATTTTTTTTAAATAATTTGTTTAAACAATTTGTTCAAACAATTGGAAATTGTAAACAAACAGTAGGGGTAATATATTTTTTTAATTTGCCTATGAATCCAATGTTTATTTTCAATCAGACAAACTTTATTGTCAGTGTTTTTTACACAACCAAACTATCACACATTTTTACATATTTCCATAATTAATAACAATTAATTTTGTCATGAAATTGTTTCTTATATGTTCAGTGAATATTTTTTCCAAATTCTATTCTATATGTCAAATAAAATTCCCAAATAGTTTTTTTTATTCTTTAAGGTATTTTAAATTCAGAATTAAATTAAAAAAAATAAGATGATATAATTTCATGGAATCAAAAACAGATTTTAGAATAGAGACAAAGTATTTATTTTTGTAAAACCGAAATTTTTTTCTAAATTCTATTCTATGTGGCATATAAATTTGCTAGATATTATTTTAGATTCTTTAAGATATTTTATATAATACCTTGCGTCAAGAACTCTACTAAAAAGTCTGTTTTTAGAGTTCTAGAGATTAAAAGGAGAAGAATCCTACTTTTAATCACATTTATCCCCACCAGCAACGCCATTCAAGCACGCTTGCCAACCTAAACATCAGCTGTCGCGTCACGTGTTAGAATGGCAAGCGTACTTGAATGGCATTGCTGGTGGGGTTAAACTGTGATAAAAAGTAGGATTCTCTTCATTTTAATCTCTAAAACTCTAAAAACAGCGTTTTCAGTAGATTTCTTGACACAAGGTTATTATATAAAATTATGTGTGGAACACGGGCGCATCTAGAGGAATCTCGACTCGTGTGATTGCCGCACTCGCTTCGCTCGTGCGGCAAACTTCACACGAGTCTCGATTTCCCTACAGATGCGCCCTTGTTACACAAATAACTATTAAATTCATAATTGTATTATATAAATTATAAAAATATCATCTAATTTTTTTAATACAATTCTAAATTTAAATTATCTTTAAGAATCTAAAATAATATGTGGGAAATTTATCAGCCACATAGAATAAAAATTGGAAAAATATTCGGTTTTACAAAAATTGATATTTTGTCTCTATTCTAAAACCGGTTCTTGTTTCCATAAATTATAAAAATAGAATCTAATTTTTTTCAATACAGTTTTCTTTTTAATACAGCTTAAAGAATCTAAAAAAATAGTTGGGAAATTTATATACGACATAGAATAGAATTGGGAAAAAATATACGGTTTTACAAAAATTGAGATTTGGTCTCTATGCTAAAACCTGTTTTTGTTTCCGTAAATTATAGAAATATCATATAATTTTTTTTAATACAGTTCTGAATTTAAAATATATTAAAGAATCTACAATAATATTTGGGAAATTTATATGCCACGTAGAATTGACTAGAGAATTGGATTAATTGATATGACATTAATTTCAACAATTTGTTTAGGTTATGTCGTCGAGTAATCTTTTTTTGTTTTTATTCGCTTCTGTGTTTTATTTTTTATCACTTTATATAGTTATTTATATTAGGTCGATATGTTTTTGATAAACTGAATTTATCTCATTTAAATATGTAACAAAATTACTTTGAGTTTAAAATTTACAAAAAGAAATTGATTACATTTAAATACAAAATAATATTAAATTAAATTAAATAAAAAGAATTTATGATATATATTAATAAGTGATGAAAAAAAGTGAATAAAATGAGATCGGTTCCAAGTTAACACACACAAAATACGCTTAACATAATTTATTTATCAAATTTCGTCCAAAATTAAATTTTTCATATAAATAAAATAAATGATAGAGAGGCGCCTCTTTTCGAAAACACAAAAAAATATGTATAGATTTACAGATCTTTAAATAAAATAAACGAATTTCACATTCACTCATTCAACAAATAGAACAAAAAAAAATGTCCAAGACACATTCTAATTGAATTTAGTTAAATAAATAAGACAAGAACAATAAAATATATAAAAACTTATCAATCGAAGTTCTGGTTCGAGGACGGAGATTGTTGGAGACTCAGAAACGTTGCCAAAAACACTTTTCTTTAAAAGCAGCAAAGCGTCCTAATCCGTAAGTGAAGATTTTTATTTTTTGTTTTTTTTTTTTAGAAAATGTAATCCAGCACACAGCACAGATTAGATTTAGGCGAGGACCAGGGCCCCAGATCCTCCAATAATTTAAATTCAAAATTTGAAAATCACTTCAGCGTCTCGTTCCAACCGTCCGTCTTTAATGTGAACCACGTGGATTCAATTCCAATTTAAATTTTGCGCCACACTCTTTGAAAAATAACAAAAAGAAGAAAAACAAGAATTTAATTAATTTTTACGAACTCAAATAAAATTTTTAAAACCGAGAAATTCCAATTAAACACGAATTTTTATTTTAAAACACAATTTACTTTTGTGCTGTCGGCGACACACGTAGAAATATGGCATGGAACTTCTCTCCATAAAATTTCGATTGATAAGATCGAGACACGGAAGCGATTTCACTTATAAGATTATCAATTCCCACTCTGTCCCCAACAATCTCTCCCCTTTCTGGCCCTTTTAGCCCGTTCGTTTGGACGAGGTCTCACGACATTAATCGAAATGAATCGAAAATTTTATATTTCTCCGGGCAATCTCAGGTTACCAAAGCAAAGGCGCTTCATTTTTAAAAAAAAAATAATACCTATAATTCCCTTCATTACCCCCCTTGCCTCCGATGAGCTTTTAATTCATCGGAAGCAACTAGCACATTAGAAAAATATAAATTAACAAATTTTAATCAAACAATTCCTATAATGCGTCGACAAAGTAATAAGATGCATCAACAAATAGTCAATATACATACAAAGTCACTTCAGAAAGATAGTCATAAATAAACATACAATACATACAAATTTACAATCAATATATTTACATTTTTTTTATATACAATCAAATGCGCTTAAAAAGTTTGAAATATATTTCACCGGAACTACTCAAGTGGCAGATCAATCAGTCAATCGTCATTTCTCGAAACATATCTCTTCAGATTCACCTGATTATGAATACCCTGACTCACACGATCAGCATCAGTCCCAATCAGCTCATATGAATTATTACCGAAATCCTTGGAGATCTTATACGGTCCGTAGTACAAGTGGAAGAACTTGCGCGTTACCTTCTTAAGAGCATCCGAAATTCTTGGAATTCGAAGTAAAACTAAGTCACCTTCCTTGAATCAAATACTAGACGAGGCCTTCTGAGAGCCTAGCCGTTGTTTATAGCTTTTATTAATATTTTCTCTGGCTAACAATATCTTGACATCTTTACTGCGCTCAGTTGAACCCGGAAACTGAATTAAGTCTCGAATCTGACTCGCGGGTTGCACACCGAATTGCAATTCATGCGGAGAAAAACCAGTACTACAGTGCGTAGTTGCGTTAAGGGAAAATTCAATGTCAGGGATGCATTTGGCCCATTTAGTGTGTCTGTCTGAGCATAACGTTCGAAATAAGCGACCCAATTCTCTCATGACGCGCTCTACAGGGTTACTCTTAGGATGACGAATAGAAGAATAAACAACCTGTATATTTGCTTCCTGCAAACGCGCACTCCACTTCGATGAAGTGAACTGAGTTCCATGATCCGCAAGAATTCTACGTGGCTTTCCCACTTCCGAAATATAATGATCGAAAATCTTTCTTAGGACCGTTTGGGTATTTTCTTTTTTAATAGGGTATAATTTTACGAACTTTGTGAATAAATCAAGAACGACAAATATATACTCCATTCCACCAATAGAGCGTAGCAACGGTCCATAGAAATCAACGCAAACGAGATCACTGGGACCAGACGAATAAACCAATTTATGAGGACACTCCATCTGAATATTGACCGGTTTAACCCTCTGACATAGGTCACAGGACAAAACGAAAAACTTTGTTTCTTTTCTCATCGATGGCCAAAAATATGGCCTATGATTGATTTGGTTAAACTAGATGGAATGACAACTTGCCAATAATCCTTGCATTTATCTCTCCTAAATAATATTTTATTGAAAATCTCATAATAATCGGATGTTGAACCTTGAAGAACCTTATTAAAAATCTTTTGACAGAAAAAATCCTGCTCTTGTAAATTCGCGAGACCTTTCAATGAATCCACTAAACTTTCTTCCAAGTCAAGGACATCAACCGAGCAATAAACGTCTCTCTCGCAATCCGATCTTTCAATGACATCAATAGACAAATTCTGAGAGTTCATTGACTCGAATTCTCCAAGAGGATTCCGACTAAAAAAATCGGCAATTAAATTATCCTTGCCTTGGCAATGATACACATTAAAATAAAACTGCTGAAGAACGATCATCCAGCGAATTAATCTCGAATTTAAAAAAGGACTAGAGTTAAGGAAAGTTAACGCTTTGTGATCCGTGATGACATCAAATTTCACTCCGAGCAAATAAACTCTCAGTTTTATAATAGAATAGATAATCACGAGCAACTCCTTTTCCGTCGTCGTATAATTTAATTCAGCACAATTTAAACACCGGCTTACTAGTGAAATTACACGATGATTCTCACTCTGATCAATTTGATAAAGGATACCGCTGATACCAGCGTCAGATGCGTCAGTTTGAAGGCGATATGGAACACCCGGTATATAATGGGACAATTGAACCGTGTCAACAGAAGCTTGTTTCATTTTCTTAAATGCACTTTCATGAAACTCAGTCCACTTCCACGAATTCTTTCCTTGAAGAAGCTCTCGAAACGGATCTAAAAGCTCAGCATGGCGCACGGTAAATTGGCGATAATACGTGCATACACCGATAAATTGAAGTAATTCCTTTTGACTTTGAGGTGACTGAAAATTAAGGATGATATCTAATTTTCCACTTAAAGGTTTTATGCCACTAGTCGACAGTTCGTACCCTAGAAACTCTATTTTCTTTTGACCAAATTTCGATTTTTTTAGTTTAAGCGTAAAATTCTTTCTTTCCAATTCCTCAAAAACTTCACACATACAATCAATGTGATAGATAATTGATCCAGGGGTAGCAAATAAGAAATCATCAACATAAGTGGTTAAAAACTTTATAAATTAACTCCCAAGAGCAACATTAATCGATCGAATAAACGCGGATCCCGCAGTTTTAATACCGAATGGGATTCTTCGAAACTGATAAAGTTTATGATCAAATAGAAAGGCGGTGTATTTACGACAATTTTCGTGCAATGGTATTTGCCAGTATCCCGATGCAAGATCCACAGACGACATATAATTGACACCATAAAATTTTTGCATGAGCTCGGAAATAAGAGGGGGTGCCTCGTGGTCCGACTCGATAATCTCATTTATGTAGCGTGCGTCTAAACACACTCTAACACTGTTATCAGTTTTTACTACGATTCTGAGTGGATTACAGTACGCACTGTCCGATCTTTCGATTATTCCGGTATCAAGCATCTCCTGAATTGCAATTCTAACTAGATCACGATAAACTAAGGGAACAGGATACGTTTTATGAATAAGAGTTCGATGAGGCTTAATTTTAAACTGATAGGGAGGCGTATCCGCGCTGACAACTTTTGGAGTGAACAAATGCCTGAAACTCGATAATTTTTTTATAAAATAATTTCGTTCAAAATCGTTAACCTCGATCAATTCCGATCCAAGTGCCCTTATGTCATTAAGAAACGAGTCATTGTTAGTATCAGTGCCAGATACCCAGTGCAGAAACCCGATTTCATTCAAAAATTGACCACTATAAATATCATTAAAATCATCTTCAAATATCACACTACTATAGTCTTCTACAATGCAACTACTTTGATTACTAAAATTTTCATTGGAAAATGAAGTCGACACACTCATCGAGTTAAACAACGAATTGATGTTAAAATCGTCCGAATTTTCAAAAGACCCGGAATTATTCTCAAAATGATTCTTCGACAATAAATATTCCCCCTCATTGACATTATACTGATTAGTGACCTCAATAATCTCAATAATTTGAATATATTTAATATTATCCTTTACTTCACAGATTAACTTTTGAGACAAAAATTCACCAAAAGCAACAAGTGAGGAATCAATTAGAACATCATCAATTGTCAACCTACGATGTTTATAATCAATAATAGTCCCATTATTTAAAAGCCAGTCGTTACCAAAAATTATTGAATTCGGCAAATGTGGGACAACTAAAAATGAGTTCTGAAGTTTCAATTTACCGATTTCCATTTCGCACATAATTTGTTTTTTTATAAAAGTTGGTTTCTTTCCAATCGCTGTTATCAAGGCTACATTTGAAACCGGTAATTCCATTATCTTATGATATTGTTTTAAATAATTAAAGAATTCTTCAGAAATCGCGGTGACTTGACTCCCAGTATCTAGCAAGGCTGAAATCGGAACTGATCGAATACAAACAATAACACGTGGACATGATGGAAATTTAGAAAACTTCTGACTCTGATTATTATTATTATCGATATCTTCAAATAAATCGTTAAAATCTTGGTATGTTTGAGGGCGCGGTGCATTTATCCCACGCATCGCGCCACCTATCAGTTTAAATGATCATTTTCCGGAAAAGAGATCTCTCTAGCATTAATAGACAACGGTGGTGGGGGCATGCGAGTGTCAGGCAGAGGAATTCGAGGACCTATTCCTGAAGATAGTAAAATCCGATTCGTTTCCCCCTCACCAGAAAATTGTAAAGGCATTTGAGAACTCGTCACACTAGCCGCACTATCCCCTCTTATCGCGTTATTCTGTACCTCTTTATAATTTCCCTGAGACTGTAGGTCTCTCTTGAATTTATAATTTCTGTCATTAGTCATATCACGGGACGATGTATTATTTCGTGATCGAATATTTACTTTTTCACCGAAGGCCAAATCCAATTGTGACAATGCCTGAGAGATCTTATCGAAGTTATTAAAATCAACTGTCGACAATATCTTCCTTACACGAATTGGCATTTGTTGGATAATTGTAAAATGTAATTCGTACGTTTCGATTTTTGGACTAAAATATTGAGCTTCTTTTAATTGATTCAAAAAATATGTTTGAAGATTATTTTTATCCCCTTCAAATCGTCTAGACAACCAGTTGGATTTTATCTTTACTCAAATTGGGATTGAATAAAATTCGGCAAAAAATTTATTTTTAAAATCGCGATAATCAGTCACAGAATTACGTTGCGTTTCAAACCACGAGCGAGCCCGATTTTCGAAAGCTCCGTCTAGCACACTTATGGGGGATTATTTCTCAAGTGTCACAGGTCCAAAAAGCAAGTTTATTCTATCGGGCTGAAACTTGGACAAAATGTTGTCCTATTGAATAGTAATCAATAAAAAGAAAATCTTGACTATAGAAGAAATATTAAGATTGGGGAAGGGGATGAAATTTTTGATTTTTTTAAAAAACTGTTTACTTTGATAAAATTTTGTTCTTATAATTTAAATTGAAAAAATTCTTGTAATACCAGTTTCGATAGATTTTTTCACGCTCTTTCGATTAGTCATATTGTTTTTTACGAGAAAAAAATTTTTGATCCCTAAAAATGGAAAATAAAAATAAAAATGACTTTTTCTTCAAAAAGGACAATTTTTAATTTTTTTTTTATTTTTTTAAATGAAAGACCTACTTTTTTCCTATAAAAAATCTTTGGAGTAAAATGTTGGATGAGAACTCCTAATCATCGAAAATACATGTTGAATAGAACCTAACGCCTGTGACGCTCGCTACCACTAGCACACACTTTGGCCAAAAGCACTATTTTTGATAAAAATCAGCCGACAACTCAAAAATGAACCGATTTTAATTATTTTTTTTAAATACTCAAGAATGTTTGTACTATAACGCTTAACTGCTACAAAGTCAAGATTTTTTGTATAAACTAAAATAAATGTTAATAACTTTTAAAAAATAAAAAATTGATTTTTGAGAAAGTGATTTCCAGATACTTTGATGCAAGAAACTATATAAACTTATATATTTTACACACAAATTTTGTCTAAAATATTTTTAAATGGTTCTAGTTATAACACAACAATTTTTAATTTGTTTAAACAACCTTAGTTTACAAATAAATAACTTCCAAACCTTTCCTACCTTAGACTTCGTTTCTTTTGTAAAACTAATTAATTACTATTGGCCAGAGTTCTAATACAGTTGGGAATAATTTCTAACAATTTTTAAATTGTTTAAACAATCTTAGTTAACAAATAAATTACTTTTAAAGTTTTCTATATTTAGATCTTGTTTTTTTGTGAAATTAATTAATTACTATTGGTCTAAAATTCTAATACAGTTCAGGTTGTTTATTATCAATTTTTAAATTGTTTAAACAATCTTAGTTAATAAGTAAATTACTTTGAAAGTTTTCTTTACTTAGATTTCGTTTGTTTTGCAAATTTAACTGATAACTTTTGACCTTGATTTATCATAGAGTTTCAGATGTTTAGTAATAATTAATAATTATCTAAGATATTGTTTGAACAATAGAATAATTGTAAGAAAACATCTCAAACTGTATTATAAATCTAGGCCAATACTTAATAATTAAATTTGCATAAGAATCCAAATCTAAGGAAGGAAAACTTTTAAAGTAATTTATTCGTTAACTGAGATATTGTTTAAACAATATAATAATTATTAGTATACATCATAAACTCTATTTTATAAATCTAGGCCAATAGTTATCAGTTAAATTTAAAAAAAAAAACGAAATACAAGTGAGGACAACTTTCCAAGTAATTTATTTGTGAACTAAGATATTGTTTAAACAATATAATAATTATTACTGAACATCTTAAACTCTATGATAAATCAAGGACAAAAGTTATCAGTTAAATTTGCAAAACAAACGAAATCTAAGTAAAGAAAACTTTCAAACCCAAATAGCACCGAAGTTTGCGGGAAGCTAACGGGAAACTAACCGTGATAGGTTCGATAGCTTGCACTGTTAGCTTCCTGTTAGCTTCAGGGAAGCTCTAAATGTCCTCCGTTTTATAGTTTCCGATGTTAGCTTCCAGAAAGCTAAAAATGTAATTTTTCCGAAAGTTAATTTTGGTAACTTTACACAAAATTTCTATGATAAATTAAAAAATCTATTTATATGCGCAGTCGTTTTCTACTGCTTTCTATAGTAGTTAGGGCTGCGCACAACTTTTGAATAGCCTTTCCTACTGGGAAGGTATGCATGTAAAAAAATTTAAACATGTTGAAAAAAAAAAAAATTTTTAATTTTTATTTTTTTTATTTTTCTTTTTATACGAGAAAGTGTTACGCGAACATTGTGCAAAGTTACTAAAAAGACTTTCGGAAAAATTACATTTAACTAAGTTAACTAAGGTTGTTTAAACAAATTAAAAATTGTTGTGTTATAACTAGAACCATTTAAAAATATTTTAGACAAAATTTGTGTGTAAAATATATAAGTTTATATAGTTTCTTGCATCAAAGTATCTGGAAATCACTTTCTCAAAAATCAATTTTTTATTTTTTAAAAGTTATTAACATTTATTTTAGTTTATAAAAAAAATCTTGATTTTGTAGCAGTTAAGGATTATAGTACAAACATTCTTGAGTATTTAAAAAAAAATAATTAAAATCGGTTCATTTTTGAGTTGTCGGCTGATTTTTATCAAAATTAGTGCTTTTGGCCACAGTGTGTGCTAGTGGCAGCGAGCGTCACAGGCGTTAGGTTCTATTCAACATTTATTTTCGATGATTAGGAGTTCTCATCCAACATTTTACTCCAAAGATTTTTTATAGGAAAAAAGTAGGGCTTTCATTTAAAAAAATTTAAAAAAAATTAAAAATTGTCCTTTTTGAAGAAAAAGTCATTTTTATTTTTATTTTCCATTTTTAGGGATCAAAAAATTTTTTCTCGTAAAAAACAATATGACCAATCAAAAGAGCGTGAAAAAATCTATCGAAACTGATATTACAAGAATTTTTTCAATTTAAATTATAAGAACAAAATTTTATCAAAGTAAACAGTTTTTTAAAAAAATCAAAAATTTCATCCCCTCCCCCAATCTTAATATTTCTTCTATAGTCAAGATTTTTTTTTTATTCATTACTATTCAATAGGACAACATTTTGTCCAAGTTTCAGCCCGATAGAATAAACTTGCTTTTCGGACCTGTGACACTTGAGAAATAATCCCCCTTATATAATTTGCTTCCGCCACTTGTTTTACTGTGTAATATTTCTTCAATTTCTCGATGAACCGATTGGGATTTTCAGATCCGTCAAATTTCGGAACTCTTGCATCGATATTCAAATTTTTAAAACCCTCGACGAACGCTCTAACCAATCGATCACTTGAATTGTTCGCGGCTTCAGCTAAACTATTTTGCAACTGTCCTATTTGAATATTTTGTGCGTCATTTAAACGTCTAAGTCGTGAGATCTCGTTAATTAACTTTTCATTTGAAGCTTGATTACCCCCCTCATTATTATCGTCAGTTAAATTAATTACAGATTGTTCCTGCGGCATTTTTGTTCTAATAGTATTTTTGTTCTTTTCTAAACCCGGTAATAATTCGCCCTGTTTCGACCTTGTTTTTCTCGACGTCGTTGGTTGTGTCATTAAATTACAAAAACATACATAAAAAAGAGAATAAGTCACAAAATATTTTCGTCATAAATAAAGCAATTACTGTAAAATAAATAATTATTAAATATAATATTTTCACTCATTCGGGCACACATTCAGTCCCTGTTCGGGCGCCATTTTTATGTAACAAAATTACTTTGAGTTTAAAATTTACAAAAAGAAATTGATTACATTTAAATACAAAATAATATTAAATTAAATTAAATAAAAAGAATTTATGATATATATTAATAAGTGATGAAAAAAAGTAAATAAAATGAGATCGGTTCCAAGTTAACACACACAAAATACGCTTAACATAATTTATTTATCAAATTTCGTCCAAAATTAAATTTTTCATATAAATAAAATAAATGATAGAGAGGCGCCTCTTTTCGAAAACACAAAAAAATATGTATAGATTTACAGATCTTTAAATAAAATAAACGAATTTCACATTCACTCATTCAACAAATAGAACAAAAAAAAATGTCCAAGACACATTCTAATTGAATTTAGTTAAATAAATAAGACAAGAACAATAAAATATATAAAAACTTATCAATCGAAGTTCTGGTTCGAGGACGGAGATTGTTGGAGACTCAGAAACGTTGCCAAAAACACTTTTCTTTAAAAGCAGCAAAGCGTCCCAATCCGTAAGTGAAGATTTTTATTTTTTGTTTTTTTTTTTAGAAAATGTAATCCAGCACACAGCACAGATTAGATTTAGGCGAGGACCAGGGCCCCAGATCCTCCAATAATTTAAATCCAAAATTTGAAAATCACTTCAGCGTCTCGTTCCAACCGTCCGTCTTTAATGTGAACCACGTGGATTCAATTCCAATTTAAATTTTGCGCCACACTCTTTGAAAAATAACAAAAAGAAGAAAAACAAGAATTTAATTAATTTTTACGAACTCAAATAAAATTTTTAAAACCGAGAAATTCCAATTAAACACGAATTTTTATTTTAAAACACAATTTACTTTTGTGCTGTCGGCGACACACGTAGAAATATGGCAAGGAACTTCTCTCCATAAAATTTCGATTGATAAGAACGAGACACGGAAGCGATTTCACTTATAAGATTATCAATTCCCACTCTGTCCTCAACAATCTCTCCCCTTTCTGGCCCTTTTAGCCCGTTCGTTTGGACGAGGTCTCACGACATTAATCGAAATGAATCGAAAATTTTATATTTCTCCGGGCAATCTCAGGTTACCAAAGCAAAGGCGCTTCATTTTTAAAAAAAAAATAATACCTATAATTCCCTTCAAATATTAAGTAATCATTTATCATATAATCATTTCTGCTCGTGGATTCAGTGAAAACGAAAATTAGAAGAAAACTTGAAAATGGCTATTCTTAGATGTTGACAAAGGGGGCGAGGAGAGGGACAGTTAGACAAAGAAACTGACATTCGCACTTTTTGATGCGATTTGATAGTCCCTTTACACCGCTTAGTTGTAAATGCCAAATCGTTTACACTCGCCGGTGTAGTGCACGGCCAAAATCGCACCGGTTTCTTAACACCGGTGTAAAGTTGTAAGAACATATTCCATTTTTTTAACAGTGCAAAAAATAAGAATAAATTATAAAGCAGGCATTTAAAAGTTTTAAAAAAATTGGAAAACTGTGCTCGCTTTCTTCAATTTAATTTCATGATATCTCATTTTTATTCTTTCTTATGTTGTATTCCATAAAATTCTAATTAAATCGTCGAATATATTGAATACATTAAACTATTTCAAATTATTTGTACATATTTTTTTATTAATTTACATATTATGTTTAAAGTGTTGTAAATCTTTATTTAAAACTGTAAAGTAGATTAATGTAAAACACGCATTTATATTTTAATACACTATTGTTAAAAATAAAATACAAATTTATTACTTATTTAAAATTTAAATTCCGGAGAATTAATAAATAAATAAATAAACAAAAAACATCTATAGGTGTGAATTAATTTTGATTTATTAAAATTGGTTACAAAGTAATAAATAGAAAGAAATTTTATAAAACAAATCAGATTTTCTTCCTCACTTAAAAATAAAAAATTTTATACTATGTTACAAAAAGTAAGAATATTTCTTTTTCAATAGTTTTTTGAACAAAATATATTTAAACTTCTATGCAAACTTAATTTATTCCAAACATCTTTTGATAATAAGAATTCCTTATTCTTCAAATTTCTTTACGAAATTCAATAATTAACAAACCATTCTTCAAAATTTCTATCAATATTTTTCATTTTTCCAAATTAAAAAATTCTCAACTTCTATCGATTCAAATTGAAATTATTTTAAACTTGAATTAATCAAAATTGAAATATAACCAGTTTCAAGATTTATAACTTATTTTTATTTTAATCCATGGAAACAATTATTTTAATCTTTAACCTTTACAAATTAAATTAAATTAAAATTTTTAAACTTCATTATATTAATACAAGTTTAAATTGCTTCAAACTTGAATAAAATTAGTATATGAACTATGAATTATTCAAATTTTAATAATAATAAACTTGTATTATTTAAATCTTTTAATTGTTCGAATTTGATCAATTCATGCTAAAGTATTATTTTCAAATTCTAACAATGCATATTTTAGGTGTTTAACTTAAATCTATATAATTATAAAAATTGATAGAAATTTGGAAATTTTAAATCGATTCAAACTTTAATTTAATTCAAACTTTAGTCAACTAATATTTCAATTTATCGATTCTAAATTCTTTTAATATTTCAAACTTATCTATTAATAAATAGTTTTTTTAATTTTATGTAGTTATTTTAAGTATTTGGTTTTTGTAATTAGTGATTTATTTTTGTGAAAATTTTGGGATCCTTGATCTAGATTTTAATGGATTTTTAGCCTGAAGGCCTTGGCAAAACTGTAATATAGTGAAAACTATATTTCAGTCAATCTTCTTTTTTGTTCTTCCAACTGAACTGATTAAAATTATAATTGATCCTAATTTCAAACCTATAATAAAATTAGAAATTAAATAAGTTTAATAATTTACCAATAAAAATAAGCATTTTGAGATAAAAAATACAACATTTATTTGGAGAAATTTAATTTGGTACGTATTTTTATTTCAAATAGGGAAGAAAGTTTTAAATTACAAAAAAAGAAAAAAAATTAAAAGAGGAATAAATTATCAAAAAGGCATTTAAAATTCTTAAAAAATATGTGTCGATTCAGGGTGAAAGGGACCTTAGCTGCAGAACTGAGTTTTACGCGTACGGGCGTTTAAAGTTGAGCCTCCCTATGTTACTGTTAGGTTATGCCTATGTTTCACCTCTAATAACACAAAAACCTAATAGACATAAACAAGTTTTGATTTATGTATGTTAAAAAGCAACTCAAATTCTATCGATTCATAATAACAATTAAAAATCAAATGTTTTGAATTTCACAGGACGGGAGTTTGAACTTGTGCCTGCCTATGTTATTGTTAGGTTATGTCTATGTTTCATCGCGAATAACATAAAAACTAAGAAACATAAACAAGTTTTGATTACTGCATGTGAAAGAGCAACTCAAATTCTATCGATTCATAATAAAAATTAAAAATCGAATGTTTTGCAGCTAAGGTCCCTTTCACCCTGAATCGACACATATTTAAAAACAGTTTTAGTTTTTTTCCAATTATATCATGATATTTTATTCTTTATTCTTATGTATATTGTATTTTTTAGAAGTAATTAAAAGAGCGAAATATTATTATGAAAATTATTTATATATTATTATAAATTATAATAACGCTCAGATTGATGTGGTGTACACTGATTTCGATAAGGCCTTTGACAAGGTCAACCATAAAATATTATTAATAAAGTTCACTGATTTGGGGATTGACAGTGTTTTAATCGACTGGCTTGACAGTTAGGGGAGTGGGACAAAACCGCTAAGCGGGGCAAAGACGTTTTTCAAAATATCTCACTTATTTCTAGACCGTTTCAACTTACCCTTACGAAAGTTTATGACATAAAATGTATGTCATACGCGCTTGACGTAAATTACATGACGTTTTTTCGCGACGTCAAGTAAATCACGTCAGAAAAATTACGTCAAAAAAAAAAAAATGCCACAAATCGCTAAAATAAATGATTTTTTAAGAAATAAACGATTCTAAACAGCAAAATACAAAAAACAATGAACAGCTTGGGTTGTAAACTACACATAAAGGTTATGTGTAGCTTAAAATTAATAAAAGTTATATTTCAGTTAATAAATACAATTTTTAAATTTAATAAATTAAAAAAGAATTTTAAAAATACAAATTACTATAAAAGTGAACGAATTAAGATTAATTGTTGCTACAATTAACTGCGAGAACCTCACATAATGAGGATATTTTTTAAAAACAAATTTGGGGGGACAGGGAATCGAACCCGGGTTCGCCGCACGCAACTAACTAAAACCTAACGCCTAACCAACTGAGCTATCTCGATTAACTTCTATACAAACAACAAATCTTTTTCTTAAACTGCAAGTCCATATTATGTGTTTTGCTGGAAAATATGTAAAAAAGCAAAAATCTAAATTCCTAAACGACTTATTATGATAAAACTTATTGTTTTAAAGAAGCCAGACAATATACAAAGAAATAAATAGTTAATTTCTAAAAGAAAACATAAAGAACTGAATTCCGTCAACCCAAAGCAAAACAACAATATAAAATGAGTTCAAAATTATTGCAAATGATTATTGGATGCCTCCTCAATCAGATTGCACTTGCACAATCTTTAAAAATTGGCAAATTAATAATAAAAATAGCGAAAACAAGTAAGTTGTTTAAGCCAACTAATCTGCACAGATTGACCACCAATCAGAGGAGGTCACGTGCTTTTCCGCACGAAAATCAAATCACTCTTGTTGACTTAAAGAATATATCAGTACAAAAATCAAAAGTTTAAACAAAAATAATTGATTAATCAATTCTGATCATTATTGAAAGCATAATTATTTCATTTCTTAAGAACAAAATGTTACAATTAATAAAATTAAATTTAAAAGTAAACTAATTAAATCCAAATAAAAATAAAATATTTATCTACCACAAAATTAACAATTAAAAAAATAAAACTTTAATTACACAAAAAAAAATTGAGATATTAAGATAACAAAAATTAAAATGTACGACAGGTAGTAGCAGAAAGGGGCACAACAATCAATTTGCACAAAAAAATCTAATCAAAATCTAAAATGGTTGATCATACTCAAAAATATACAATTTAATTATTTGAATTAATAAAAAAAATGATCAACCCATGAAAACCACCCTAAAGGATGATATTCTGACAAAATTATTAAAAAAATAAAAATTCGTTCAAAAAAAAATCTAATCACAATCTGAAAGAGTAAAACATACTCAGAAATATACACCCTAACTTTGTAAATTAATAACAAAAAATATCTACACCTGAAAACCACGCCTAATAAAAACATTCGGATAAAATTAAAAAGGAAAATATCAATTTACGAAAAAAAATTGTAAAAAAAATCTGAAATGCTAAAACATTATCTATATCTGAAACAATAATTTTGTCCGTTTATTATACATATGGGAACATTCCTTCATAATTATGCCTTGCCAGAAATTATTGGCAAAATACACTAAAAAAATTTCAGTCAAATATCAATTATTTTCCACATTTCTAGATCTAATTTCAAACTTTTTTATCTCTAAACAAACAAAATTAAACATAAATTGAGCTATTGCACATTGATTTCAACTTGTGAAAAAATGAAAATTCAATGCATTTTTGCATTGCCAGAAATATTTGCCAAAATACTCTAAAAAATTTTCAGCCAAATATCATTTATTTTCCGTACTTCTAGATCTAATTTCTAACTTTTTCATATATTAACGAACAAAGTTGAATAAAAATTAACCCAATGCGCGTTACATTCAAATTGTCAAAAAATGAAAATTTAGTCAATTTTTGCCTTGCCAGAAAATTTTAGCAAAATACACTAAAAAATTTTCAGTCAAATATCAGTTATTTTCCGTGTTTCTAGATCTAATTTCAAACTTTTTCATATATTACCAAACAAAATTATACAAAAATTAATCGACTGCGCATTAGTTTAAACTTGACAAAAAATTAAAATTCCATCAATTTTCGCCTCGCAAGAAAAAATTTGCAAAAAACACTAAAAAATTTTCAGTCAAATATCAGTTATTTTCCGTGTTTCTAGATCAAATTTCAAACTTTTTTATATATTAACGAACAAAATTGTACAAAAATTAATCGACTGCGCATTAGTTTCAACTTGTCAAAAAATGAAAATTCAATCAATTTTCGCCTCACCAAAAAATTTTAGCAAAATACACTAAAAAATTTTCAGTCAAATATCAGTTATTTTCCGTGTTTCTAGATCAAATTTCAAACTTTTCTATATATTAACGAACAAAATTGTACAAAAATTAAGCGACTGCGCGTTACATTCAAATTGTCAAAAAATGAAAATTTAGTCAATTTTTACCTTGCCAGAAAAATTTAGCAAAATACAGTAAAAAATTTTCAGCCAAATATCAATTATTTTCCGTGTTTCTAGATCTAATTTCAAGCTTTTTCATATATAACCAAACAAAATTGTACAAAAATTAATCGACTGCGCATTAGTTTAAACTTGACAAAAAATTAAAATTCTATCAATTTTCGCCTCGCCAGAAAAAATTTGCAAAAAACACTAAAAAATTTTTAGCCAAATATTAAGTATTTTCCGTGTTTCTGGATCTAATTTCAAACTTTTTCATATATTAACGAACAAAATTGTACAAAAATTAAGCGACTGCGCGTTGCATTCAAATTGTCAAAAAATGAAAATTTAGTCAATTTTTGCCTTGCCAGAAAAATTTGGCAAAATACAGTAAAAAATTTTTAGCCAAATATCAATTATTTTCCGTGTTTCTAGATCTAATTTCAAACTTTTTTATATATTAACGAACAAAATAGTACAAAAATTAAGCGACTGCGCGTTACATTCAACTTGTCAAAAAATGAAAATTTAGTCAATTTTTAACTTGCTAGAAAAATTTGGCAAAATACAATAAAAAATTTTCAGCCAAATATCAAGTATTTTCCGTGTTTCTAGATCTAATTGCAAACTTTTTTATATATTAACGAACAAAATAGTACAAAAATTAAGCGAGTGCGCGTTACATTCAAATTGTCAAAAATTGAATATTTAGTCAATTTTTAACTTGCCAGAAAAATTTAGCAAAATACAGTAAAAAATTTTCAGCCAAATATCAATTTTTTTCCGTGTTTCTAGATCTAATTTCAAACTTTTTCATATATTACCAAACAAAATTATACAAAAATTAATCGACTGCGCATTAGTTTAAACTTGACAAAAAATTAAAATTCCATCAATTTTTGCCTCGCAAGAAAAAATTTGCAAAAAACACTAAAAAATTTTCAGTCAAATATCAGTTATTTTCCGTGTTTCTAGATCAAATTTCAAACTTTTTTATATATTAACGAACCAAATTGTACAAAAATTAATCGACTGCGCATTAGTTTCAACTTGTCAAAAAATGAAAATTCAATCAATTTTCGCCTCACCAGAAAATTTTAGTAAAATACACTAAAAAATTTTCAGTCAAATATCAGTTTTTTTCCGTGTTTCTAGATCAAATTTTTAACTTTTCTATATATTAACGAACAAAATAGTACAAAAATTAAGCGACTGCGCGTTACATTCAAATTGTCAAAAAATGAAAATTTAGTCAATTTTTGCCTTGCCAGAAAATTTTAGCAAAATACACTAAAAAATTTTCAGTCAAATATCAGTTATTTTCCGTGTTTCTAGATCAAATTTCAAACTTTTTTATATATTAACGAATTAAATTGTACAAAAATTAAGCGACTGCGCGTTACATTCAAATTTTAAATAAATGAATATTTAGTCAATTTTTACCTTGCCAGAAAAATTTGGCAAAATACAGTAAAAAATTTTCAGCCAAATATCAATTTTTTTCCGTGTTTCTAGATCTAATTTCAAACTTTTTCATATATTACCAAACAAAATTATACAAAAATTAATCGACTGCTCATTAGTTTCAACTTGTCAAAAAATGAAAATTCAATCAATTTTCGCCTCACCAGAAAATTTTAGCAAAATACACTAAAAAATTTTCAGTCAAATATCAGTTATTTTCCGTGTTTCTAGATCAAATTTCAAACTTTTCTATATATTAACGAACAAAATTGTACAAAAATTAAGCGACTGCGCGTTACATTCAAATTGTCAAAAAATGAAAATTTAGTCAATTTTTACCTTGCCAGAAAAATTTGGCAAAATACAGTAAAAAATTTTCAGCCAAATATCAATTATTTTCCGTGTTTCAAGATCTAATTTCAAGCTTTTTCATATATTACCAAACAAAATTGTACAAAAATTAATCGACTGCGCATTATTTTAAACTTGACAAAAAATTAAAATTCCATCAATTTTCGCCTCGCCAGAAAAAATTTGCAAAAAACACTAAAAAATTTTTAGCCAAATATTAAGTATTTTCCAAATTTCTGGATCTAATTTCAAACTTTTTCATATATTAACGAACAAAATTGTACAAAAATTAAGCGACTGCGCGTTGCATTCAAATTGTCAAAAAATGAAAATTTAGTCAATTTTTGCCTTGCCAGAAAAATTTGGCAAAATACAGTAAAAAATTTTTAGCCAAATATCAATTATTTTCCGTGTTTCTAGATCTAATTTCAAATTTTTTTATATATTAACGAACAAAATAGTACAAAAATTAAGCGACTGCGCGTTACATTCAACTTGTCAAAAAATGAAAATTCAATCAATTTTCGCCTCACCAGAAAATTTTAGCAAAATACACTAAAAAATTTTCAGTCAAATATCAGTTATTTGCCGTGTTTCTAGATCAAATTTCAAACTTTTTTATATATTAACGAACAAAATTGTACAAAAATTAAGCGACTGCGCGTTACATTTAAATTGTCAAAAAATTAATATTTAGTCAATTTTTAACTTGCCAGAAAAATTTGGCAAAATACAGTAAAAAATTTTTAGCCACATATGAATTATTTTCCGTGTTTCTAGATCTAATTTCAAACTTTTTTATATATTAACGAACAAAATAGTACAAAAATTAAGCGACTGCGCGTTACATTCAAATTGTCAAAAAATGAAAATTTAGTCAATTTTTACCTTGCCAGAAAAATTTGGCAAAATACAGTAAAAAATTTTCAGCCAAATATCAATTATTTTCCGTGTTTCTAGATCTAATTTTAAACTTTTTTATATATTAACGAACTGAATTGTACAAAAATTAAGCGACTGCGCGTTACATTCAAATTGTCAAAAATTGAATATTTAGTCAATTTTTAACTTGCCAGAAAAATTTAGCAAAATACAGTAAAAAATTTTCAGCCAAATATCAATTATTTTTCGTGTTTCTAGATCTAATTTCAAACTTTTTTATATATTAACGAACAAAATTGTACAAAAATTCAGCGACTGCGCGTTACATTCAAATTGTCAAAAAATGAAAATTTAGTCAATTTTTGCCTTGCCAGAAAAATTTGGCAAAATACAGTAAAAAATTTTCAGCCAAATATCAATTATTTTCCGTGTTTCTAGATCAAATTTCAAACTTTTTTATATATTAACGAACAAAATTGTACAAACATTAAGCGACTGCGCGTTACATTCAAATTGTCAAAAAATGAATATTTAGTCAATTTTTAACTTGCCAGAAAAATTTGGCAAAATACAGTAAACAATTTTTAGCCACATATGAATTATTTTCCGTGTTTCTAGATCTAATTTCAAACTTTTTTATATATTAACGAACAAAATAGTACAAAAATTAAGCGACTGCGCGTTACATTCAACTTGTCAAAAAATGAAAATTCAATCAATTTTCGCCTTACCAGAAAATTTTAGCAAAATACACTAAAAAATTTTCAGTCAAATATCAGTTATTTGCCGTGTTTCTAGATCAAATTTTAAACTTTTTTATATATTAACGAATTAAGTTGTACAAAAATTAGGCGACTGCGCGTTACATTCAAATTTTAAATAAATGAATATTTAGTCAATTTTTACCTTGCCAGAAAAATTTGGCAAAATACAGTAAAAAATTTTTAGCCAAATATCAATTTTTTTCCGTGTTTCTAGATCTAATTTCAAACTTTTTCATATATTACCAAACAAAATTATACAAAAATTAATCGACTGCGCATTAGTTTAAACTTGACAAAAAATTAAAATTCCATCAATTTTCGCCTCGCAAGAAAAAATTTGCAAAAAACACTAAAAAATTTTCAGTCAAATATCAGTTATTTTCCGTGTTTCTAGATCAAATTTCAAACTTTTTTATATATTAACGAACAAAATTGTACAAAAATTAAGCGACTGCGCGTTACATTCAAATTGTCAAAAAATGAAAATTTAGTCAATTTTTACCTTGCCAGAAAAATTTGGCAAAATACAGTAAAAACATTTCAGCCAAATATCAATTATTTTCCGTGTTTCTAGATCTAATTTCAAGCTTTTTCATATATTACCAAACAAAATTGTACAAAAATTAATCGACTGCGCAGTAGTTTAAACTTGACAAAAAATTAAAATTCCATCAATTTTCGCCTCGCCAGAAAAAATTTGCAAAAAACACTAAAAAATTTTTAGCCAAATATTAAGTATTTTCCGTGTTTCTGGATCTAATTTCAAACTTTTTCATACATTTACGAACAAAATTGTACAAAAATTAAGCGACTGCGCGTTGCATTCAAATTGTCAAAAAATGAATATTTAGTCAATTTTTAACTTGCCAGAAAAATTTGGCAAAATACAGTAAAAAATTTTCAGCCAAATATCAATTATTTTCCGTGTTTCTAGATCTAATTTCAAACTTTTTTATATATTAACGAACAAAATTGTACAAAAATTAATCGACTGCGCATTAGTTTCAACTTGTCAAAAAATGAAAATTCAATCAATTTTCGCCTCACCAGAAAATTTTAGTAAAATACATTAAAAAATTTTCAGTCAACTATCAGTTATTTTCCGTGTTTCTAGATCAAATTTCAAACTTTTTTATATATTAACGAACTAAATTGTACAAAAATTAAGCGACTGCGCGTTACATTCAAATTGTCAAAAATTGAATATTTAGTCAATTTTTAACTTGCCAGAAAAATTTAGCAAAATACAGTAAAAAATTTTCAGCCAAATATCAATTATTTTTCGTGTTTCTAGATCTAATTTCAAACTTTTTTATATATTAACGAACAAAATTGTACAAAAATTCAGCGACTGCGCGTTACATTCAAATTGTCAAAAAATGAAAATTTAGTCAATTTTTGCCTTGCCAGAAAAATTTGGCAAAATACAGTAAAAAATTTTCAGCCAAATATCAATTATTTTCCGTGTTTCTAGATCAAATTTCAAACTTTTTTATATATTAACGAACAAAATTGTACAAACATTAAGCGACTGCGCGTTACATTCAAATTGTCAAAAAATGAATATTTAGTCAATTTTTAACTTGCCAGAAAAATTTGGCAAAATACAGTAAAAAATTTTTAGCCACATATGAATTATTTTCCGTGTTTCTAGATCTAATTTCAAACTTTTTTATATATTAACGAACAAAATAGTACAAAAATTAAGCGACTGCGCGTTACATTCAACTTGTCAAAAAATGAAAATTCAATCAATTTTCGCCTTACCAGAAAATTTTAGCAAAATACACTAAAAAATTTTCAGTCAAATATCAGTTATTTGCCGTGTTTCTAGATCAAATTTCAAACTTTTTTATATATTAACGAATTAAGTTGTACAAAAATTAGGCGACTGCGCGTTACATTCAAATTTTAAATAAATGAATATTTAGTCAATTTTTACCTTGCCAGAAAAATTTGGCAAAATACAGTAAAAAATTTTTAGCCAAATATCAATTTTTTTCCGTGTTTCTAGATCTAATTTCAAACTTTTTCATATATTACCAAACAAAATTATACAAAAATTAATCGACTGCGCATTAGTTTAAACTTGACAAAAAATTAAAATTCCATCAATTTTCGCCTCGCAAGAAAAAATTTGCAAAAAACACTAAAAAATTTTCAGTCAAATATCAGTTATTTTCGTGTTTCTAGATCAAATTTCAAACTTTTTTATATATTAACGAACAAAATTGTACAAAAATTAAGCGACTGCGCGTTACATTCAAATTGTCAAAAAATGAAAATTTAGTCAATTTTTACCTTGCCAGAAAAATTTGGCAAAATACAGTAAAAAATTTTCAGCCAAATATCAATTATTTTCCGTGTTTCAAGATCTAATTTCAAGCTTTTTCATATATTACCAAACAAAATTGTACAAAAATTAATCGACTGCGCATTAGTTTAAACTTGACAAAAAATTAAAATTCCATCAATTTTCGCCTCGCCAGAAAAAATTTGCAAAAAACACTAAAAAATTTTTAGCCAAATATTAAGTATTTTCCGTGTTTCTGGATCTAATTTCAAACTTTTTCATATATTAACGAACAAAATTGTACAAAAATTAAGCGACTGCGCGTTGCATTCAAATTGTCAAAAAATGAATATTTAGTCAATTTTTAACTTGCCAGAAAAATTTGGCAAAATACAGTAAAAAATTTTTAGCCACATATGAATTATTTTCCGTGTTTCTTGATCTAATTTCAAACTTTTTCATATATTAACGAACAAAATTGTACAAAAATTAAGCGACTGCGCGTTACATTCAAATTGTCAAAAAATGAATATTTAGTCAATTTTCGCCTTACCAGAAAATTTTAGCAAAATACACTAAAAAATTTTCAGTCAAATATCAGTTATTTTCCGTGTTTCTAGATCTAATTTCAAACTTTTCTATATATTAACGAACAAAATTGTACAAAAATTAAGCGACTGCGCGTTACATTCAAATTGTCAAAAAATGAAAATTTAGTCAATTTTTACCTTGCCAGAAAAATTTGGCAAAATACACTAAAAAATTTTCAGTCAAATATCAGTTATTTTCCGTGTTTCTAGATCAAATTTCAAACTTTTTTATATATTAACGAACAAAATTGTACAAAAATTAAGCGACTGCGCGTTACATTCAAATTGTCAAAAAATGAAAATTTAGTCAATTTTTACCTTGCCAGAAAAATTTGGCAAAATACAGTAAAAAGTTTTCAGCCAAATATCAATTATTTTCCGTGTTTCTAGATCTAATTTCAAACTTTTTTAGCTATTAACAAACAAAATTGATCCAAAATTAACCTACTGCGCATTGGTTTCAGCTTGTTAAAGTTGCTCAATTTATGTTCAATTTTGTTCGTTAATAGATGAAAATGCTTGAAATTAGATCTAGAAATATAAAAACAATTGATATTTGACTGACAATTTTTTAGTGTAATTTGCCAAATATTTCTGGCAAAGCAAAAATTGACTAAATTTTCATTTTTTGACAATTTGAATGTAACGCGCAGTCGCCTAATTTTTGTACAATTTTGTTCGTTAATATATGAAAAAGTTTGAAATTAGATCTAGAAACGCGGAAATAATTGATATTTGGCTGAAAATTTTTTAGTGTATTTTGCCAAATTTTTCTGGCAAGGCGAAAATTGATGGAATTTTAATTTTTTGACAAGTTGAAACTAATGCGCACTGGGTTAATTTTTGTACAATTTTGTTTATTAATATATGAAAAAGTTTGAAATTAGATCTAGAAACACGGAAAATATATGATATTTGGCTGAAAATTTTTTACTGTATGTTGCCAAATTTTTCTGGCAAGTTAAAAATTGACTAAATATTCATTTTTTGACAATTTGAATGTAACGCGCAGTCGCTTAATTTTTGTACAATTTTGTTCGATAATATATAAAAAAGTTTAAAATTAGATCTAGAAACACGGAAAATAATTGATATTTGGCTAAACATTTTTTAGTGTTTTTTGCAAATTTTTTCTGGCGAGGCGAAAATTGATGGAATTTTAATTTTTTGTCAAGTTTAAACTAATGCGCAGTCGATTACTTTTTGTACAATTTTGTTTGGTAATATATGAAAAAGTTTGAAATTAGATCTAGCAACACAAAAAAAATTGATATTTGACTGAAAATTTTTTACTGTATTTTGCAAAATTTTTCTGGCAAGGTAAAAATTGACTAAATTTTCATTTTTTGACAATTTGAATGTAACGCGCAGTCGCTTAATTTTTGTACAATTTTGTTCGTTAATATATAAAAAAGTTTGAAATTAGATCTAGAAACACGAAAAATAATTGATATTTGGCTGAAAATTTTTTACTGTATTTTGCTAAAATTTTCTGTTGAGGCGAAAATTGATTGAATTTTCATTTTTTGACAAGTTGAATGTAACGCGCAGTCGCTTAATTTTTGTACAATTTTGTTCGTTAATATATAAAAAAGTTTGAAATTTGATCTAGAAACACGGAAAATAATTGATATTTGGCTGAAAATTTTTTACTGTATTTTGCCAAATTTTTCTGGCAAGGTAAAAATTGACTAAATTTTCATTTTTTGACAATTTGAATGTAACGCGCAGTCGCTTAATTTTTGTACAATTTTGTTCGTTAATATATAGAAAAGTTTGAAATTTGATCTAGAAACACAGAAAATAACTGATATTTGACTGAAAATTTTTTAGTGTATTTGCTAAAATTTTCTGGTGAGGCGAAAATTGATTGAATTTTCATTTTTTGACAAGTTGAAACTAATGCGCAGTCGATTAATTTTGTACAATTTTGTTCGTTAATATATAAAAAAGTTTGAAATTTGATCTAGAAACACGGAAAATAACTGATAGTTGACTGAAAATTTTTTAGTGTTTTTGCAAATTTTTTCTGGCGAGGCGAAAATTGATGGAATTTTAATTTTTTGTCAAGTTTAAACTAATGCGCAGTCGATTAATTTTTGTACAATTTTGTTTGGTAATATATGAAAAAGTTTGAAATTAGATCTAGAAACACGGAAAATAATTGATATTTGGCTGAAAATTTTTTACTGTATTTTGCCAAATTTTTCTGGCAAGGTAAAAATTGACTAAATTTTCATTTTTTGACAATTTGAATGTAACGCGCAGTCGCTTAATTTTTGTACAATTTTGTTCGTTAATATATAAAAAAGTTTGAAATTTGATCTAGAAACACGGCAAATAACTGATATTTGACTGAAAATTTTTTAGTGTATTTTGCTAAAATTTCTGGTGAGGCGAAAATTGATTGAATTTCATTTTTTGACAAGTTGAATGTAACGCGCAGTCGCTTAATTTTTGTACAATTTTGTTCGTTAATATATAAAAAAGTTTGAAATTAGATCTAGAAACACGGAAAATAATTGATATTTGGCTAAAAATTTTTTACTGTATTTTGCCAAATTTTTCTGGCAAGGCAAAAATTGACTAAATTTCATTTTTTGACAATTTGAATGCAACGCGCAGTCGCTTAATTTTTGTACAATTTTGTTCGTTAATATATGAAAAAGTTTGAAATTAGATCCAGAAACACGGAAAATACTTAATATTTGGGTAAAAACTTTTTAGTGTTTTTGCAAATTTTTTCTGGCGAGGCGAAAATTGATGGAATTTTAATTTTTTGTCAAGTTAAACTAATGCGCAGTCGATTAATTTTTGTACAATTTTGTTTGGTAATATATGAAAAAGCTTGAAATTAGATCTTGAAACACGGAAAATAATTGATATTTGGCTGAAAATTTTTTACTGTATTTTGCCAAATTTTTCTGGCAAGGTAAAAATTGACTAAATTTTCATTTTTTGACAATTTGAATGTAACGCGCAGTCGCTTAATTTTTGTACAATTTTGTTCGTTAATATATAGAAAAGTTTGAAATTTGATCTAGAAACACGGAAAGTAACTGATATTTGACTGAAAATTTTTTAGTGTATTTTACTAAAATTTTCTGGTGAGGCGAAAATTGATTGAATTTTCATTTTTTGACAAGTTGAAACTAATGCGCAGTCGATTAATTTTTGTACAATTTTGTTCGTTAATATATAAAAAAGTTTGAAATTTGATCTAGAAACACGGAAAATAACTGATATTTGACTGAAAATTTTTTAGTGTTTTTTGCAAATTTTTTCTTGCGAGGCAAAAATTGATGGAATTTTAATTTTTTGTCAAGTTTAAACTAATGCGCAGTCGATTAATTTTTGTATAATTTTGTTTGGTAATATATGAAAAAGTTTGAAATTAGATCTAGAAACACAAAAAAAATTGATATTTGACTGAAAATTTTTTACTGTATTTTGCAAAATTTTTCTGGCAAGGTAAAAATTGACTAAATTTTCATTTTTTGACAATTTGAATGTAACGCGCAGTCGCTTAATTTTTGTACAATTTTGTTCGTTAATATATAAAAAAGTTTGAAATTAGATCTAGAAACACGAAAAATAATTGATATTTGGCTGAAAATTTTTTACTGTATTTTGCTAAAATTTTCTGTTGAGGCGAAAATTGATTGAATTTTCATTTTTTGACAAGTTGAATGTAACGCGCAGTCGCTTAATTTTTGTACAATTTTGTTCGTTAATATATAAAAAAGTTTAAAATTTGATCTAGAAACACGGAAAATAACTGATATTTGACTGAAAATTTTTTAGTGTATTTTGCTAAAATTTTCTGGTAAGGCGAAAATTGATTGAATTTTCATTTTTTGACAAGTTGAATGTAACGCGCAGTCGCTTAATTTTTGTACTATTTTGTTCGTTAATATATAAAAAAGTTTGAAATTAGATCTAGAAACACGGAAAATAATTCATATGTGGCTAAAAATTTTTTACTGTATTTTGCCAAATTTTTCTGGCAAGTTAAAAATTGACTAAATATTCATTTTTTGACAATTTGAATGTAACGCGCAGTCGCTTAATTTTTGTACAATTTTGTTCGTTAATATATAAAAAAGTTTGAAATTTGATCTAGAAACACGGAAAATAATTGATATTTGGCTGAAAATTTTTTACTGTATTAGGCGACTGCGCGTTACATTCAAATTTTAAATAAATGAATATTTAGTCAATTTTTACCTTGCCAGAAAAATTTGGCAAAATACAGTAAAAAATTTTTAGCCAAATATCAATTTTTTTCCGTGTTTCTAGATCTAATTTCAAACTTTTTCATATATTACCAAACAAAATTATACAAAAATTAATCGACTGCGCATTAGTTTAAACTTGACAAAAAATTAAAATTCCATCAATTTTCGCCTCGCAAGAAAAAATTTGCAAAAAACACTAAAAAATTTTCAGTCAAATATCAGTTATTTTCCGTGTTTCTAGATCAAATTTCAAACTTTTTTATATATTAACGAACAAAATTGTACAAAAATTAAGCGACTGCGCGTTACATTCAAATTGTCAAAAAATGAAAATTTAGTCAATTTTTACCTTGCCAGAAAAATTTGGCAAAATACAGTAAAAACATTTCAGCCAAATATCAATTATTTTCCGTGTTTCTAGATCTAATTTCAAGCTTTTTCATATATTACCAAACAAAATTGTACAAAAATTAATATTAATTGACTGCGCATTAGTTTAAACTTGACAAAAAATTAAAATTCCATCAATTTTCGCCTCGCCAGAAAAAATTTGCAAAAAACACTAAAAAATTTTTAGCCAAATATTAAGTATTTTCCGTGTTTCTGGATCTAATTTCAAACTTTTTCATACATTAACGAACAAAATTGTACAAAAATTAGGCGACTGCGCGTTGCATTCAAATTGTCAAAAAATGAATATTTAGTCAATTTTTAACTTGCCAGAAAAATTTGGCAAAATACAGTAAAAAATTTTCAGCCAAATATCAATTATTTTCCGTGTTTCTAGATCTAATTTCAAACTTTTTTATATATTAACGAACAAAATTGTACAAAAATTAATCGACTGCGCATTAGTTTCAACTTGTCAAAAAATGAAAATTCAATCAATTTTCGCCTCACCAGAAAATTTTAGTTAAATACATTAAAAAATTTTCAGTCAACTATCAGTTATTTTCCGTGTTTCTAGATCAAATTTCAAACTTTTTTATATATTAACGAACTAAATTGTACAAAAATTAAGCGACTGCGCGTTACATTCAAATTGTCAAAAATTGAATATTTAGTCAATTTTTAACTTGCCAGAAAAATTTAGCAAAATACAGTAAAAAATTTTCAGCCAAATATCAATTATTTTTCGTGATTCTAGATCTAATTTCAAACTTTTTTATATATTAACGAACAAAATAGTACAAAAATTAAGCGACTGCGCGTTACATTCAACTTGTCAAAAAATGAAAATTCAATCAATTTTCGCCTTACCAGAAAATTTTAGCAAAATACACTAAAAAATTTTCAGTCAAATATCAGTTATTTGCCGTGTTTCTAGATCAAATTTCAAACTTTTTTATATATTAACGAATTAAGTTGTACAAAAATTAGGCGACTGCGCGTTACATTCAAATTTTAAATAAATGAATATTTAGTCAATTTTTACCTTGCCAGAAAAATTTGGCAAAATACAGTAAAAAATTTTTAGCCAAATATCAATTTTTTTCCGTGTTTCTAGATCTAATTTCAAACTTTTTCATATATTACCAAACAAAATTATACAAAAATTAATCGACTGCGCATTAGTTTAAACTTGACAAAAAATTAAAATTCCATCAATTTTCGCCTCGCAAGAAAAAATTTGCAAAAAACACTAAAAAATTTTCAGTCAAATATCAGTTATTTTCCGTGTTTCTAGATCAAATTTCAAACTTTTTTATATATTAACGAACAAAATTGTACAAATATTAAGCGACTGCGCGTTACATTCAAATTGTCAAAAAATGAAAATTTAGTCAATTTTTACCTTGCCAGAAAAATTTGGCAAAATACAGTAAAAAATTTTCAGCCAAATATCAATTATTTTCCGTGTTTCAAGATCTAATTTCAAGCTTTTTCATATATTACCAAACAAAATTGTACAAAAATTAATCGACTGCGCATTAGTTTAAACTTGACAAAAAATTAAAATTCCATCAATTTTCGCCTCGCCAGAAAAAATTTGCAAAAAACACTAAAAAATTTTTAGCCAAATATCAATTATTTTCCGTGTTTCAAGATCTAATTTCAAGCTTTTTCATATATTACCAAACAAAATTGTACAAAAATTAATCGACTGCGCATTAGTTTAAACTTGACAAAAAATTAAAATTCCATCAATTTTCGCCTCGCCAGAAAAAATTTGGCAAAATACAGTAAAAAATTTTTAGCCACATATGAATTATTTTCCGTGTTTCTTGATCTAATTTCAAACTTTTTCATATATTAACGAACAAAATTGTACAAAAATTAAGCGACTGCGCGTTACATTCAAATTGTCAAAAAATGAATATTTAGTCAATTTTCGCCTTACCAGAAAATTTTAGCAAAATACACTAAAAAATTTTCAGTCAAATATCAGTTATTTTCCGTGTTTCTAGATCTAATTTCAAACTTTTCTATATATTAACGAACAAAATTGTACAAAAATTAAGCGACTGCGCGTTACATTCAAATTGTCAAAAAATGAAAATTTAGTCAATTTTTACCTTGCCAGAAAAATTTGGCAAAATACACTAAAGAATTTTCAGTCAAATATCAGTTATTTTCCGTGTTTCTAGATCAAATTTCAAACTTTTTTATATATTAACGAACAAAATTGTACAAAAATTAAGCGACTGCGCGTTACAATCAAATTGTCAAAAAATGAAAATTTAGTCAATTTTTACCTTGCCAGAAAAATTTGGCAAAATACAGTAAAAAGTTTTCAGCCAAATATCAATTATTTTCCGTGTTTCTAGATCTAATTTCAAACTTTTTTAGCTATTAACAAACAAAATTGATCCAAAATTAACCTACTGCGCATTGGTTTCAGCTTGTTAAAGTTGCTCAATTTATGTTCAATTTTGTTCGTTAATAGATGAAAATGCTTGAAATTAGATCTAGAAATATAAAAACAATTGATATTTGACTGACAATTTTTTAGTGTAATTTGCCAAATATTTCTGGCAAAGCAAAAATTGACTAAATTTTCATTTTTTGACAATTTGAATGTAACGCGTAGTCGCTTAATTTTTGTACAATTTTGTTCGTTAATATATGAAAAAGTTTGAAATTAGATCTAGAAACGCGGAAATAATTGATATTTGGCTGAAAATTTTTTAGTGTATTTTGCCAAATTTTTCTGGCAAGGCGAAAATTGATGGAATTTTAATTTTTTGACAAGTTGAAACTAATGCGCACTGGGTTAATTTTTGTACAATTTTGTTTATTAATATATGAAAAAGTTTGAAATTAGATCTAGAAACACGGAAAATATATGATATTTGGCTGAAAATTTTTTACTGTATGTTGCCAAATTTTTCTGGCAAGTTAAAAATTGACTAAATATTCATTTTTTGACAATTTGAATGTAACGCGCAGTCGCTTAATTTTTGTACAATTTTGTTCGATAATATATAAAAAAGTTTAAAATTAGATCTAGAAACACGGAAAATAATTGATATTTGGCTAAACATTTTTTAGTGTTTTTTGCAAATTTTTTCTGGCGAGGCGAAAATTGATGGAATTTTAATTTTTTGTCAAGTTTAAACTAATGCGCAGTCGATTACTTTTTGTACAATTTTGTTTGGTAATATATGAAAAAGTTTGAAATTAGATCTAGAAACACAAAAAAAATTGATATTTGACTGAAAATTTTTTACTGTATTTTGCAAAATTTTTCTGGCAAGGTAAAAATTGACTAAATTTTCATTTTTTGACAATTTGAATGTAACGCGCAGTCGCTTAATTTTTGTACAATTTTGTTCGTTAATATATAAAAAAGTTTGAAATTAGATCTAGAAACACGAAAAATAATTGATATTTGGCTGAAAATTTTTTACTGTATTTTGCTAAAATTTTCTGTTGAGGCGAAAATTGATTGAATTTTCATTTTTTGACAAGTTGAATGTAACGCGCAGTCGCTTAATTTTTGTACAATTTTGTTCGTTAATATATAAAAAAGTTTAAAATTTGATCTAGAAACACGGAAAATAACTGATATTTGACTGAAAATTTTTTAGTGTATTTTGCTAAAATTTTCTGGTAAGGCGAAAATTGATTGAATTTTCATTTTTTGACAAGTTGAATGTAACGCGCAGTCGCTTAATTTTTGTACTATTTTGTTCGTTAATATATAAAAAAGTTTGAAATTAGATCTAGAAACACGGAAAATAATTCATATGTGGCTAAAAATTTTTTACTGTATTTTGCCAAATTTTTCTGGCAAGTTAAAAATTGACTAAATATTCATTTTTTGACAATTTGAATGTAACGCGCAGTCGCTTAATTTTTGTACAATTTTGTTCGTTAATATATAAAAAAGTTTGAAATTTGATCTAGAAACACGGAAAATAATTGATATTTGGCTGAAAATTTTTTACTGTATTTTGCCAAATTTTTCTGGCAAGGTAAAAATTGACTAAATTTTCATTTTTTGACAATTTGAATGTAACGCGCAGTCGCTTAATTTTTGTACAATTTTGTTCGTTAATATATAGAAAAGTTTGAAATTTGATCTAGAAACACAGAAAATAACTGATATTTGACTGAAAATTTTTTAGTGTATTTTGCTAAAATTTTCTGGTGAGGCGAAAATTGATTGAATTTTCATTTTTTGACAAGTTGAAACTAATGCGCAGTCGATTAATTTTTGTACAATTTTGTTCGTTAATATATAAAAAAGTTTGAAATTTGATCTAGAAACACGGAAAATAACTGATAGTTGACTGAAAATTTTTTAGTGTTTTTTGCAAATTTTTTCTGGCGAGGCGAAAATTGATGGAATTTTAATTTTTTGTCAAGTTTAAACTAATGCGCAGTCGATTAATTTTTGTACAATTTTGTTTGGTAATATATGAAAAAGTTTGAAATTAGATCTAGAAACACGGAAAATAATTGATATTTGGCTGAAAATTTTTTACTGTATTTTGCCAAATTTTTCTGGCAAGGTAAAAATTGACTAAATTTTCATTTTTTGACAATTTGAATGTAACGCGCAGTCGCTTAATTTTTGTACAATTTTGTTCGTTAATATATAAAAAAGTTTGAAATTTGATCTAGAAACACGGCAAATAACTGATATTTGACTGAAAATTTTTTAGTGTATTTTGCTAAAATTTTCTGGTGAGGCGAAAATTGATTGAATTTTCATTTTTTGACAAGTTGAATGTAACGCGCAGTCGCTTAATTTTTGTACAATTTTGTTCGTTAATATATAAAAAAGTTTGAAATTAGATCTAGAAACACGGAAAATAATTGATATTTGGCTAAAAATTTTTTACTGTATTTTGCCAAATTTTTCTGGCAAGGCAAAAATTGACTAAATTTTCATTTTTTGACAATTTGAATGCAACGCGCAGTCGCTTAATTTTTGTACAATTTTGTTCGTTAATATATGAAAAAGTTTGAAATTAGATCCAGAAACACGGAAAATACTTAATATTTGGCTAAAAACTTTTTAGTGTTTTTTGCAAATTTTTTCTGGCGAGGCGAAAATTGATGGAATTTTAATTTTTTGTCAAGTTTAAACTAATGCGCAGTCGATTAATTTTTGTACAATTTTGTTTGGTAATATATGAAAAAGCTTGAAATTAGATCTAGAAACACGGAAAATAATTGATATTTGGCTGAAAATTTTTTACTGTATTTTGCCAAATTTTTCTGGCAAGGTAAAAATTGACTAAATTTTCATTTTTTGACAATTTGAATGTAACGCGCAGTCGCTTAATTTTTGTACAATTTTGTTCGTTAATATATAGAAAAGTTTGAAATTTGATCTAGAAACACGGAAAATAACTGATATTTGACTGAAAATTTTTTAGTGTATTTTGCTAAAATTTTCTGGTGAGGCGAAAATTGATTGAATTTTCATTTTTTGACAAGTTGAATGTAACGCGCAGTCGCTTAATTTTTGTACAATTTTGTTCGTTAATATATGAAAAAGTTTGAAATTAGATCCAGAAACACGGAAAATACTTAATATTTGGCTAAAAATTTTTTAGTGTTTTTTGCAAATTTTTTCTGGCGAGGCGAAAATTGATGGAATTTTAATTTTTTGTCAAGTTTAAACTAATGAGCAGTCGATTAATTTTTGTACAATTTTGTTTGGTAATATATGAAAAAGCTTGAAATTAGATCTAGAAACACGGAAAATAATTGATATTTGGCTAAAAATTTTTTACTGTATTTTGCCAAATTTTTCTGGCAAGGCAAAAATTGACTAAATTTTCATTTTTTGACAATTTGAATGTAACGCGCATTGGGTTAATTTTTATTCAACTTTGTTCGTTAATATATGAAAAAGTTAGAAATTAGATCTAGAAGTACGGAAAATAAATGATATTTGGCTGAAAATTTTTTAGAGTATTTTGCCAAATTTTTCTGGCAAGGCAAAAATTGACTAAATTTTCATTTTTTGACAATTTGAATGTAACGCGCATTGGGTTAATTTTTATTCAACTTTGTTCGTTAATATATGAAAAAGTTAGAAATTAGATCTAGAAGTACGGAAAATAAATGATATTTGGCTGAAAATTTTTTAGAGTATTTTGGCAAATATTTCTGGCAAGGCAAAAATGCATTGAATTTTCATTTTTTCACAAGTTGAAATCAATGTGCAGTAGCTCAATTTATATTTAATTTTGTTTGTTTAGAGATGAAAAAGTTTGAAATTAGATCTAGAAATGTGGAAAATAATTGATATTTGACTGAAATTTTTTTAGTGTATTTTGCCAATAATTTCTGGCAAGGCATAATTATGAAGGAATGTTTCCATATGTATAATAAACGGACAAAATTATTGTTTCAGATATAGATAATGTTTTAGCATTTCAGATTTTTTTTACAATTTTTTTTCGTAAATTGATATTTTCCTTTTTAATTTTATCCGAATGTTTTTATTAGGCGTGGTTTTCAGGTGTAGATATTTTTTGTTATTAATTTACAAAGTTAGGGTGTATATTTCTGAGTATGTTTTACTCTTTCAGATTGTGATTAGATTTTTTTTTGAACGAATTTTTATTTTTTTAATAATTTTGTCAGAATATCATCCTTTAGGGTGGTTTTCATGGGTTGATCATTTTTTTTATTAATTCAAATAATTAAATTGTATATTTTTGAGTATGATCAACCATTTTAGATTTTGATTAGATTTTTTTGTGCAAATTGATTGTTGTGCCCCTTTCTGCTACTACCTGTCGTACATTTTAATTTTTGTTATCTTAATATCTCAATTTTTTTTTGTGTAATTAAAGTTTTATTTTTTTAATTGTTAATTTTGTGGTAGATAAATATTTTATTTTTATTTGGATTTAATTAGTTTACTTTTAAATTTAATTTTATTAATTGTAACATTTTGTTCTTAAGAAATGAAATAATTATGCTTTCAATAATGATCAGAATTGATTAATCAATTATTTTTGTTTAAACTTTTGATTTTTGTACTGATATATTCTTTAAGTCAACAAGAGTGATTTGATTTTCGTGCGGAAAAGCACGTGACCTCCTCTGATTGGTGGTCAATCTGTGCAGATTAGTTGGCTTAAACAACTTACTTGTTTTCGCTATTTTTATTATTAATTTGCCAATTTTTAAAGATTGTGCAAGTGCAATCTGATTGAGGAGGCATCCAATAATCATTTGCAATAATTTTGAACTCATTTTATATTGTTGTTTTGCTTTGGGTTGACGGAATTCAGTTCTTTATGTTTTCTTTTAGAAATTAACTATTTATTTCTTTGTATATTGTCTGGCTTCTTTAAAACAATAAGTTTTATCATAATAAGTCGTTTAGGAATTTAGATTTTTGCTTTTTTACATATTTTCCAGCAAAACACATAATATGGACTTGCAGTTTAAGAAAAAGATTTGTTGTTTGTATAGAAGTTAATCGAGATAGCTCAGTTGGTTAGGCGTTAGGTTTTAGTTAGTTGCGTGCGGCGAACCCGGGTTCGATTCCCTGTCCCCCCAAATTTGTTTTTAAAAAATATCCTCATTATGTGAGGTTCTCGCAGTTAATTGTAGCAACAATTAATCTTAATTCGTTCACTTTTATAGTAATTTGTATTTTTAAAATTCTTTTTTAATTTATTAAATTTAAAAATTGTATTTATTAACTGAAATATAACTTTTATTAATTTTAAGCTACACATAACCTTTATGTGTAGTTTACAACCCAAGCTGTTCATTGTTTTTTGTATTTTGCTGTTTAGAATCGTTTATTTCTTAAAAAATCATTTATTTTAGCGATTTGTGGCATTTTTTTTTTTTTGACGTAATTTTTCTGACGTGATTTACTTGACGTCGCGAAAAAACGTCATGTAATTTACGTCAAGCGCGTATGACATACATTTTATGTCATAAACTTTCGTAAGGGTAAGTTTAAAGTTTATCATAATTGTAACTGGAACTATTGTTTTGAAAAAAAAATCTTGAAAATATAAAATGTATTAAGAAATATACGGAAAAAATCGATTTTACAAGTCTGAGATGAAATTTATACTGATCAAAACTAGTAAATTTTAAATGTAAATTGTGATCATTTAAAATTGAAATTTTCACGTTCTACACTGAGAAAAATGGATGTTTAGAATTAGATGTTTAAAACAAGATAGTAACGCTTAAGCTCTAAATATTAAAAATAAATTAAAAATTTTTTTGGCCTATACGGCTTTTTATTTCTTCATTTGTTTATACAAATATTAGCATCAGTTTGACGCGTTTCGGTATAAGATCTTATACCCTCATCAGAACTGTAAACACATATAACATTTATTTTTTATAAAAAAATTTTTTAACATGAGTTCAACGATGAATATAAAAAGGTTCATAGTGTATAATTATATTAAGCATCGAACAACGTATTAGCACTATTTGTTTCAACATTTTTGGTTTTTGATTTTTTTAAGATTAATAAATTTCATATTTTATAATTTTACTGAAACAAAATAAATAATGAATAACAAATTGATTTCTATTAACAAAACAATAATTCTGTTAAAAGTTAAATAAAATTTTTACCTTAATTGACATTTCTTTTTAATATAACCTAACTTTTTTTTGAAAAATATCTTTTTCAAATAAAGTATACATTTTTAATTTAAAATCTTATTAAAATATCTATTATTACAAATTTTCAAACAAAGCACAAAGTTTTAGCACTGTTTGTTTTGTTTTAAAAACATTATTATAAAATTAATTTAAAGTCACATGGTGACAAGTTAGGTACTACTGCTTTTAATCTAAATGAGTTTATTGCGCAACTCCAATCTAATTAGATATATTGCGCATACTCGTTTCATATTTGAATTAAGATTTAATAATGAACTCCAAACTGTAATATTAATGAATTAAGTAATTAAGTTGAAGTAAATTGGACTCAAATTTTCAACATCTGTTCTTAAATTTATAGATTTTTCACTTTTTACAATATAAAACATTTCTAATATTTTTCTTTTTTGCAAATTACTTTCTGAATCTAAAATTGTTATATTATCAGATGAAAAATTAAATTTATGATTATAATTTATTGCATGTTTACATAAAGCTGTTTTATTTTCTTTATTTCGTTGTTGATCTCTATGTTCTGATACTCTTTTTTTTAAATAACGTTTTGTTTGACCAATGTATTCTGCATTACAATCTTTGCAAAATATTTTATATACAGTATTTATTTTTTCAAACTTTGGAATTTCATCTTTAGGTAATTTAAATAGTATTTCGTTAAATTTGTTCAAACTTTTAAAAACGACTAAAATATTGTATTTTTTGAAAATTCTATAAATAATTGGTGCGAATTCTTGAATATAAGGTACACTAATTACTCTTGAAAAATCTAAATCATTTGTATTATCATTATTGATATTATTATTTTCATAAGATTCTATTCTTTTATTTATAAATTTATTTAAAAAAGTTTCTGGGTAACCATTTTCTTTTAAAGTGTTAAAAATTAAATTAATATTGCTTAGATGGTATTCTGGATCTGACAGTTTTATGGCTTTATCGATTAATGTATAGACAACACCTATTTTTATATTTATATGATGATGAGAACGAAAATTTAAATAATTTCCTGACCAAGTTTCTTTTTGATGCCAATTAGTTATTATAGTAGTATTGTTGAAATCTAAACTCAAATCTAAAAAATTAATTTTTCTATTAACAGAATATTCAATTGTAAATTTTAAACTATTTCCTTTGTCATTAAATCTTTTTAAAAAATCTGCAACTTTATTAATTGGTAAACTAACTATTATATCATCAATATATCTTTTGTAATAAATTACAATGTAATTGACTTCACTGAGAATCTGATTTTCGATATATTTCATAATTATTTCTGCTATTACGGGGGATATAGGACTACCCATAGGTACCCCATACTTTTGTTTATAAATAACATCTTGAAATTTACAATAAGCATTGGTTAGACAAAATCTCAAACCATCAATGAAATCTGCACATGTTAAATTTGTATGTTCTTTAAATCTTAACCAATTATTTTTAATAATCTTATAAACTAACTCACAGTTAATGTTTGTAAACATGGAGACTACATCTAAAGATACTATAGTGTAATCACTCGGAATTTTAACTTTTTTAATTTGATCATGAAATTCCCAACTATTTTTTAGTATATTTTTAGATTTATTTGTTTCTTTTTTTAATATGTTTTGGTAGAACTTTGAAAAATTGTATAGAGGTGAATTAATAAATGAATTAACTGGACGTAAAGGATACCCTTGTTTATGTATTTTTGGTAAACCATATATTAATGGTGGTAAACCATTTGTACATTTTATGTTTGAGGCTATTGAATCGGAAATAAGATTTCTAGAAACCCAACTGTTCATAAGATTATTTAAATTTGTTTGGATTTGTAAAGTAGGGTTATGTATGACTTCGTAAGTATTTTTATCATTTAACATTTTTTGCATTTTATCAATATAATCTTTTTTCTCTTGTATCACCATTATTTTACCTTTATCTGCTCTAGTTATTATTATTTGTTTGTTATTTTTTATGAAATTTTTTGTTTCCTTAAATTTTGACTCTAAATCTCGTAAATTTGGATCCCAAACTTCTTTTGCATTTAAAAATGTTTTTAAATTGAAACATAATTCTGATCTAAATAAATTCATGTCTCTTTTTGAAATATTTAATTTTTTGAATTCAATACTTGATATAAAATCTGTTTTTGGAATTTCTGATTTTTTAAAATGTTTTGCAAAGTTTCCTTCTAAACTTAGAATGTCCATAACATTTTTAGGAATTGATAAATTTGTTAAATTTTTTAAACTTTTATTTGAATTTACTTGTATTTTTGTTAATTGTTCATTTTTTAAACTATAAATTTTATTTTTTGAAATTTGAATTAATCTATTGCCATATTCTTTAATTTTATTATAATAATTTTTTCGTAAATTTTTCAGAAAGCAATTTGAAGTTTCAAGCAAAATATTATTTTCTATTGTTTTCAAGAATAAAATTTTATTTTTAATATTAAAATTGTTATCTATAATTTCTGTTTCTAGAATTATTATTTTATTTATAATTATGTTATAATTATGTTTATAATTATGTTATTATTTTATAAAATATTATTTTCTATTGTTTTCAAGAATAAAATTTTATTTTTAATATTAAAATTGTTATCTATAATTTCTGTTTCTAGAAGTTTAATTCTAAATGTTAATAATTCATTATTCAATCTTTTAATAGATTTGTTCGAAGTGAACTTTAAATTAATTTTAATGTTGTTTAAAATATTATGAGGAAATAAATTTTCAGTTTTTGCTCTTAGTAAAAATCTTCTCTGGTTGAATAGTTTTTCTATGTTGAACGAAGTACTTATTCATTTCTTAACATAATACACAGCTTGCTGTCCAAATTCTCTTCTCATATTTTCGTAATATCCCACATCCATCATATTATGTCTCGATTTTAGGCCAGTGTTAATTAATAGATTAAAAGGTTTAACCTTATTCTTTTAAGCCGTTTTAATAATAAATTAAAATTTTTTTGGCCTATACGGCTTTTTATTTCTTCATTTGTTTACACAAATATTAGCATCAGTTTGACGCGTTTCGGTATAAGATCTTATACCCTCATCAGAACTGTAAACACATATAACATTTATTTTTTATAAAAAAATTTTTTAACATGAGTTCAACGATGAATATAAAAAGGTTCATAGTGTATAATTATATTAAGCATCGAACAACGTACCAGCACTATTTGTTTCAACATTTTTGGTTTTTGATTTTTTTAAGATTAATAAATTTCATATTTTATAATTTTACTGAAACAAAATAAATACTGAATATTTTTCACTAAAATTAGACAGGTAAACTAACTTAAAAATAAATAGAGTGATATCCTGGAAAGTAGACTGGCAAGTTATTGACAAATAAAGTTTACGTAATTTAAATAAACTGTTTAGTTTAAAAAATTATAAACTATATAATAAAAAATGCAGGCACAATTAAATTTTTTTTATAATTACACTCTTAGTTGCATAAGAAATAGTATATTAAGCAGTAAAAAATTAAACAGGGTGGCTACAAGATTCAGTTTATCAATTTCCCTGTCATTTCCCTGACGTTTTACAGACTTTACAACGAAATTCCCTGGCAAAAATTTTTTATTCAGAGCAAAAACAAAAATCTGTCAACAACTCAAAAATGAGTGTAATAATTAAAAAAAAATTTAATCTTGCCTGCATTTTTTATTATGTAGTTTATAATTTTTTAAAGTAAACAGTTTTTTTAAATTACGTAAACTTTATTTGACAATAACTTGACAGTCTACTTTCCAGGATATCTTTCTATTTATTTTTAAGTTTGTTTACCTGTCTAACTTTAGTGAAAAATTTTCAGTAAATTTCTTTAAAACTATAATTTCGATATTTAAGAAAATTTTCCTTATTCATTTTCAGCAAAATTGTTTCTATAAATTAAGTAAACATAGCCTAATTATTTTCACTGAAACTTGACACTTTATTTTCCGAGAAATTTCATTGTCTTCCTTTAGGCTAATTTTCATGGCTAATTCTAAGGAAATATGAAAAGCAAATTTTAATTTGATTATCACTTAAACATTTCTAAAAACTTTATTTCATAATCTGCGTTCAATTTACATTTGTAGTTAACGGGAAGTTATCTTTGATAACTAAAGATGTGGCGGACATTTATATATTAGCAGGAAGTTAGCCTAAAGTTAAACTCGATAAATGTGTTAACTAGCGCCGTTAACTTCCCGTTAACTTGCCGATAATTATGGTGCTGTCTGGGGAATATTAAAAACTGCATTATCATGTTATTTTAAATGATGGAAACTTCATGTTAATCAACTGTCAACCTGCATTTTTTCATCAAAACAAATAAGTATTTTTCTCTATCAAATTTATTGTTATTATCATTATTATTTAATTTTTAAATTGTTTATTACCATTTACTACTAATTTGAAAAAAATTATGCATTTTGAATATTAAATAATCATTATTATTTAATCATATTTTCGCGCGGTTATTTGAATAACACTCTATTTTTGTAGAGTTGATAAAGTAAATTTTGAAACAAAATAAAAAACAATTAAATTGAAAATATGAGGTTGAAAATGCAAGTCGTCATTATTTTCAATAAAATGGATTAAATCTCTTTAAAAATCTGTAAAATGTTTATGTTTTATAATTATTGCACCAATAAATGTTATTTAGTATATATTTTAGACCATCCATTATATTTGGAATAATAATATTAGCAAAAACGTCTTTGCCCCAACAGTTGGGGCAAAGCCGCTAGTTTGAATTTTTTTAAAAAACAACTAAATAATGTAATTGTGATTATGATAAATGTAACAACGACAATTAAAATCTGTTACTGGTTAGTTTCAGCAGTGTAACAAACAAAAATTACTCCAATTGAACGTATAGTTAAAATTTTGTGCATCAATAAATATAAACCTAGCGGTTTTGCCCCAGTCTCCCCTAATTGTCTAACAGATTGCAATCTGTGCGAATTAGGGGCTCATACTCATCGGTGTTCAACGCATCATCTGGAGTTCCTCAAGGATCAAATCTAGGTCCTCTTTTATTTTTGATCTTTATTAATGATATTAATTTAGTGTTTGAGCATTGTAGGTTCTCACTATTTGCGGATGATCTTAAATTTTATAGAACTATTCTCGCTCTTAACGACTGTCATTCTATTGAGATTGACATTGATAATCTATGCAAATGGTGTGAATTGAATGGGATGCTGCTGAACATTGAGAAATGCAATATTATCACTTTTACAAAAACGAAAAAGAATGTAATATACTATGACTACAGAATTAATAGGGAAGTCATTAAACGTGTGAGTCAAAACCGCGATTTGGGTGTAATACTCTGCGGTGACTTGACATTTGATGTCCAAATAGATAATGTAGTCAGTAAAGCTGTTGCATCTTTAGCTTTTATTAAACGCAATTCTCAAGGTTTCAGTGATTCTTCAACACTTAGGATTTTATATTTCTCTTTTGTAAGACCAAATATTGAATTTGCTTCGATTATTTGGTCTCCTTATTATACGGTTAGTATGCTTAGGCTAGAGAGAGTTCAAAATCGTTTTTTGAGATTTGCGGCTAGACGTTTGAAATTAAATGTTGATTTCTTTACTCATGATTACGATGCATTACGAACTCAACTAAATGTTCCAAAGATCCAGCTCAGATTTTTATTTGCAGATTTACTTTTTTTATTTAAGGACGATCGATGGACAAATCGGACAGTGTTTGTCAAAGACTTTTCCTACTTTTGGTGAAAATTTGCACTTTGACTACGTATTTTTAAAAAACAGAACACTTTTTCCACGAAATCGCTCTGATTGACAAAATCGTAGGTAATAAGAAATTTAAAAATTATAAGTTTTTCACGATTGGAAGTTTCCAAGAGCTGAAAAAACAAAAACGACAATAAAACTGACAGACTTGCTACAGAAAATGGCCACTACACGTCACATGTGTCTCTTGAGATATACGTGTGACGTATAACGGCCATTTTCTCTAGCATGTCTGTCAGTTTTATTCCCGTTTTCGTTTTTCCTGCTCTTAGAAACTTCCAATCGTAGAAAACTTCTAGTTCTTAAATTTCTTATTACCTACGATTTTTTCAATCGGAGCGATTTCGTGGAAAAAGTGTTCGGTTTCTTTAAATAAATTGTCAAAGTGCAAATTTTCATCAAAAGTAGGAAAAGTCTTTGACAAACACTGTCCGATTTGTCCATCGATCGTTCTTAAGGTGATCAACGGAACCGTTCAGTGTCCGGCTGTTTTGGCCTGTATTGATTTTTCAGCTTCATTGAGACCATTGAGATTTTGTTTAGTCCAGTCAACAGGTACTTTTAGACGGTAATAACTCGGAAGGTCGATGTTTTTGGCTCAAACCCTTTATTTTGGCATACAATTAAAGACCCTAAGTTTTCGACTGGCGTGGCGATCGGGAACCCGGGTACATTTTTCAAAAAAGGTGCAAAAAATCGCGTTTTCTGAAATTGTCGGTTTTCTGTGCATTTTACGTGAAAAATATGTTGCATAAAAGAAAAAGTATATAAAATTTTGAGTTTTTAAAAAAAAGATAAACTTAATTGGCCAAACAGTTCCCGAGTTATGCCTTTTCAAAATTTACTAATTTTTCATCATTTTTGCCCGAAAAAACCTTGTTTTCAAAAAATAATGCCGAATTTTTTTTTACTTAATAGGCTGAAAAAATAAAGTTACATAAAAGTTGTAGTAGACTATATTAGCTTCAAATTCTAGTTTAGAAAATTAAATTCGGCCCACTATACTGAAAAAAATTTAAATGACATTATTAACTAAAACCTATAGTCAATCTAAACTTGGTTAAGTTAATAAGGATTCCTAGTTAATTTTATTATGTACTTATGGTTAATTTCACAAATTAGAAAATAGCAATATTAACTTTGAATTTCCTAGTCAAATCAGCTAGGAAGCTTTATTAATAAACCTATATGATACTTGTTGTAGTTTGACACACGTGAATAATTATAATTATTTAAATTTTGAAATCTGTGAAACGAAAATCTTTTAACGATTTTTACTTACGCGTCCTGGTAATAATCTAAGTTTGAAGATGAACAGGCTCTTTCATCTTATTTTTAGTCAATAAAACATCCAGATATGTATATATAATATACTATGTCATATTTTAGGTTAAGTTATTTATTTATTTTGTTGTTGTTAAAAAATTAGTACAAATCTAATTGTCTGTTTCAACTTTGCATTTTTGCAACGTTACTTTGATAATATGAATATATGAAATTATACATATAAATACATATTATTGAACTTAACCCAGTATTAGAAATGTAAGTTATATTATAAAAAAATAAAATATTTGTTTTATGACTGAAATACCTATATGATATTATGTATTTTCACTTCAAGATCTCCCTTAGTCGAGTGCGTTAACGCGCATTCCCAGTACGGTTGAGATTCGAACGTCAGGGGTTCTAATCTCGAGTTTGCAATAAGACATCTATCAACACTAAACTCCCGTGAATGTTGAGGATACTGTTTTTTTTTTTAATAAAATTTTTTATTGTAAATTAATTTAAAATATGATGGTTTCTTAATTTATTATGGCTTTATAAACTATTAATTTATTCAAAAGTAAACAAAAAGCGATTTGCACGTGTTAAAAACAAACCTAGTATCATTAGTCAAATTGGCTATTTTCCTAGTTACTTTAATTAATTTTCCTAGTCACTTTGACTATATTGGAAGTTGTCACTTTGACTATGATTTCTTGGTGGGTTCCTCTCGTGACTAGGAAGTTTAGTCAATTCCTAGTAAACGTAATCAGGAATTTTTTTCAGTGTAGTTTCCGAGCTATGACCTCCTAAAGTGTACCAGTCTTCACGTTTTTTCACATAGTTGCAAATTTTTTAGTTTGGATCGATTGCTTTTGTATTTTATTATTGTTAAGTACATAATACAAGTTTGTTTCTATAAATTTTTGCATTATTTGAAAAATTAAAAACGGCGGATCCAATATGGCGGCGATATTTTTTACAAATTGGCTTATTTTCGTGAGACTTGGTATTTTAGAGTTTTTGGGGTCGCTGATTACGAATTTTCAATTCAATTTCAAAAATTCAAAATTTCGGATATAATATGGCGGACAATATTTAAAATTTTGTTAATTTTCAAGGTGCATCCAATATGGCAGACAATATTTTTAAAAAATTTGTTGATTTTCATAAGATATTGAATCTATGGGCTTCTAGGGTCGCTGATTACGAATCCATAGTTACATTTTAAAAATTCAAAATGGTGGATTCAATACGGCTGACCATATTTCTTAAAAATTGGTTTATTTTCGTGAAACTTAGTATCTAGGAGATTTCGGAGTCGTTGATTACGAATTTGCAATTAGATTTTACAAATTCTAAATTGCTGATTCAACATTGCAGACGATATTTTTTTTTGTGAGACTCTGTATCGGTTTTTGTTGTTACTGGTTACGAATTGCAGTCAAATTATCAAAAATTTTTAAATAATGGATCTAGTATGGCGGACTACACTTATATAAAATTGATTAGGTTTCATGAGACTTATTATCTAGGCGTTTTAGGTGTGGCTGATTATGAATATGCAGAAAGATTTTATTAATTCAAAATGGCGGATTCTCAATTACTACCAATCAGTGCCTCCTTTCCATCCCAAAAAATTAAAAATGAAATTTAAAAAATAGAAGAACTAAATGTTTACCATGTCCATGTCGTGAGTGCCAAGTAATGTTAAGAGTAAAATAGACTTGGCTGATAATATTTTTTATGATCAATATTTCCAGAACTTAAGAAACCAAGGCTCACGAACAAAAGTTAGTTTTTAAAAAAATATCGTCCGCTATATTAAATTTTTAAAATTTAATTGCAAATTCGTAATCAACGACCCCAAAAACTCCTAGATAGGGTGAAGGAACCAATTACCGAGTCGGTACCAATTGTCGAGTCTCACTGACTACTTTTGCTTATAAAAAGTAAATCACACTATAAATATAAAATATAACTGTATAACATTATCAATGAATAATTTGTGTAAACATACAAAAATATATCTTTACATTATTAAAGACCATTTTTCTAGAATTAAATGTTTTAATATGCAGTATCAACATTATCAGCTGACAGTCGGCATTTGCTGTTTTCATTCACAATACGACTATCATAATTTAAATTCCAAAAGTCGTATATTTTATATTTTAAAAGTACTGTATAAGTATATCATTATACACAGAAAAGAACAAAGTTTTTGAAAATTAAAACGTTGGTTTAATAAAAGTATTTAATAGTTTAAATAAAATGATTACTCGGCAAATGGTTCTTTATTTTGACCGAACTCCAATTGTCGAGTTACGTTTCCTTAACAACACTTTCTATTGTTTATAAGGGGTTAAAAATCCCTTGTGTTTACAAACGTCAGAAAAGAAACCGGTAAGATACTTCAATTTCAAAAGAATATAAAGTTTTTTTTATAATACATGTGTTTATTTATGTTTTTAATCAAAAGCTTAGATAAATAATCATTTTTTAATTCCTAAATTTTACGTAATACCATTTTTTTTTAAGTAGAAACGACAATTGGGTCCAGAAATCGAGCGATTGGTATCGCAGCCTCGGCATATGGTATTTATATGCAATAAATTTTCATATTAATTTTTTCTTTATGTATTTATTTTTTTACTAGAAAATCATATCAGAATTTCAAACTTTGATTATATTTTATTCAAATAAACCATTGCTATGCATGTAAGTAGTTTTATTTATGAGTTTGTAAATAAATTCTAATGCAGTGTCACTATTTCATCGACAATTAGTTCCATCACCCTACCAAGTTTCACGAAAATAAGCCAGTTTTTAAGAAATATCGTCCGCCATATTGGATCCACCATTTTGAATTTTTCAAATAATGCAAAAATTTATAGAAACAAACTTGTATTATGTACTTAACAATAATTAAATACAAGAGAAATCGATCCGAACTAAAAAATTTGCAGCTATGTGAAAAAACGTGAAAACTGGTATACTTTAGGAGGTCATAGCTCGGTAACTAGTTGGCCGAATTTAATTTTCTAAACGAAAATTTAAAGCTAATATAGTCTACTACAACTTTTATGTACATTATTTTTTCATCCGATTAAGTAAAAAAAATTCGGTCTTATTTTTTGAAAACAAGGTTTTTTCGGGCAAAAATGATGAAAAATTAGTAAATTTTGAAAAGGCATAACTCGGGAGCTATTTGGCCAATTAAGTTTATCTTTTTTTTAAAAAAACTCAAAATTTTATATACTTTTTCTTTTATGTAACATATGTTTCACCCAAAATGCACAGAAAACCGAAAATTTCAAAAAACGCGATTTTTTGCACCTTTTTTTAAAAATTTACCTGGGTTCCCGGTCGCCACGCTTACTGAAAACTTAGGGTCTTTACTTGTATGCTAAAATAAAGGATTTAAGGGGGGGGGGGAATGGGATAAATAGCAAAAAAACCCTTTTTAAACATTTTTTTTTTTTTGACGAAACTACTAAATATTTTTTAATCCTTTTATTACTACATTATTTAGTAACTTTTTGAATTTTTTAAGAAAAAAATGTCCAGAAACAACGGAGTTGCAGCCATTTCCGTCGAAAATTTTTCATTTTACGGTGTCCCGGATTTAAAATCGCAGAATAATCTGAAACACATGGGATTAAGAAAAATTAGTTATTTGGAAGTATACCTCCCAGTCAACGTTGACCTTTTATTAAAAAAAAAATTTTTTCTATTTTTTACTGTCGTTTAATGTCAAAGTACGTTTTTTTGGCTAAAAAAGGCGCTATTTTGTAGCTGCACAATCGATCAGAAGCAAAAAAAAAAATAATAAAAGAGCAACGTTGACTGGGAGGTATACTTCCAAATAACTAATTTTTCTTAATCCCATGTGTTCTAGATGATTCTACGATTTTAAATCCGGGACACCGTAAAATTCGACATGGCCTACTGGAAGTGGCTGCAACTCTGTTGTTTCTGGACATTTTTTTCTTAAAAAATTCAAAAAGTTACTTTAAAAGTTACTAAATAATGTAGTAATAAAAGGATTAAAAAATATTTAGTAATTTCGTCAAAAAAAAATGTTTAAAAAGGGTTTTTTTTTGCTATTTATCCCATACCCCCCCCCCCCCCTTAAGCCAACATCGACCTTCCGAGTTATTACCGTATAATACGTTTTTTCCCGACGTATTGACTGGTTCTTTGTGTCTTATCGAAAAACAAATTATGGGCGACATTCTCTCTTTAACAGAATCAACAGATAGGCAAATTATAATAGTGAGGACGTCGATTTTTTTAACAGTAGTCTAAGAAAGTTTATTTCTGTTTTGCGAGCATTGATATTTTGAATTGTATAAAAATGTATAAAGGATGTATATTGGAATGTATAGGCTGTTAAGGAATCACTGTATATTTTTCTTTATGTACTTAATAGGGTTTTTTGCCCGTATATCAAATTAAATAAATATTCATTAAATTTTCATATTATGTTTAAAGTATTTTGAATCTTTATAACATCGTTAAAGTAGATTTAAATATGACACGTTTCAATTGTAATACATTATTATTATAGAAAATAAAATATAAATTTGTCAATTTATTCAAAATTTAGATTCAGGAGAATTAATAATTATATAAATAAAATTAGAAATCTTATAATTAATATAAAAATACATTTTTTTAAAAGTTATTGATCTAAAACAAAAAACATCTAGTGTGCCAAACCTTAGGTGTGGACAGAATGAAAGAATGAAGTTTGCGATTATTATTATTAATTTTTCATTATTCAATTCTTTCAATTTTTTTTATGATTTTCAAGTATTTTTCTCAAATTTAAATTATTTTCTTTATTTTTAAAACATTTCTAAGATTTTTTAAATTACTTTCCCCAATTTTTAATTGATTTCATTTTTTTGTGTTGTTTAATTTAGTCAAACTTTAAATTAATACAATTAGCAAGGTTCTTGTAATTTTTTTTACAAAAAAGGTATTAGGGTTAACCGAGAGCCCCCTGAGCTCAGGGGCCCCGGGGCACTGCCCCATTTTGCCCCTTAACATTTCCGCCACTGCTTATGATTACCCCGCTTCTTTTTTAATTTTGCAATTTCCTGAGCCAACTTTAATAAAAAGGTAATTCTGTTTCGGGTAAAAAAATTATTATTCTAACAGTTGTTTAAACAAATATTTGTTGTTAATTTATAAATTTTATTATGTAATAGAAGCAAGCTATTGACAACAGGTATTTGTAAAAGAAAAATTTTAAATAATAACTAACTACTTCACCAGAAGCACAATTAACTTTTTTTATAGATGGATTAAGAAATTGCAAAATGATGAGAAAACGGGATAATCTTATGTTAATTCAAATAAAAGTTAGCAATTAACAACAAATATTTGTTTAATAATTGTTAGAATAATTAATAATCTTACATTAATTCTAATAAAAGTTAGCAATTGACAACAATTATTTGTTCAAACAGTTAAAATAATAATTATACTATTATTGGTTTCACAATATGGTATAGAATATAATAATTTGCAAAAAGGTTCATCTTTCTAGGTATATTTGGAGAAAAGTTGATAATTTACAAAACATACGTAAATTTTTTAAACAAATTGTTTAAACAATAGCTTATAATTGTTCTGACTACTATAACATAAAATCTTGAATAATAACATAAAATTGAAAAGTAGTAAAGTTCAGAAAAACTACAATTTTCTAGGATTATTTGAATAATTGTTATAAATAACAACAAAAATTAATAGTACCTATATGACTTAAGACTTTTTTTTCATTTTTTTGCATTTATAGTGGTTCTTTAAAATTTCATAAAAAAATAGTTAATATTAACAAATTATAAAATAAATTATAGAATACTGTTTTTTAAACACTTTTCAAGAACTTTTTCGGTGGATTACTGATTTGAGTGACTTTTCGACGATTTTATAGTAAATTTACAAAAAAAATAAGTTTTTCCCATGGGGAAACAATGGAAAATTCCATGGTCTTTATGCGACCTCTAAATATTATCGGATTTAAAAAAAAAAAATAGGGGTATTTTTTTAAGTTAGAACAAATCTGGGGGTCAGAGCAAAACATTTCAAAAATTTTCTTTTCCCGTGCGTTTTTTGACCACTCTAATGGTCGTCTCAATTTATTTAGTTTTTCTACCAAAAATTTTTTTTCCTGACATATCCCTGACTTTACTGACAGAAAAAGTTTTCCTTGACTTCTTGACTTTACTGATGCGTTGCCACCCTGATTTCGTTCGGTCTCCTTATACATACCATTCCATGTCAGTAGATAAGGTTCATGCGCAATAAAGTGAAATTTTGTATAAATTTTCGACTTATATTACTGAAATAAAACACTTTGCAATTTTAAATTTAAACTAAACATTTATATGTAATTGCTAAGTGTTTTAATTAATTGTGTTGTTTTCTTTGCATTGTCTTTCGAGGTTTCCGAATCAATTCGAGTAATTCGAGTTTTTCGATTCATTTTTAGTGTTTCTCGAAGAGTCTTTTTGTAGAAAAAGGAAATATGTTTTCTAATTAGCAAAAATTTGGTTTTATATTTCTGACCATGACAAATGATTTCTAGAAATACTTTACATACATACTTTTAATACTAATACTACATTGTTGGTATCAAATAATTGAAGTTTTAATAATTACAAAAAATATGTTTATTGTGCAAAGAAATTCTCATAAGATAAATAATTTGAAAATTTAGTGAGGATGTTTAAATAATTTCGGTAATAATTTGGAATAGTTTCTGAGGTAATCGTATAGCTTTTGGATATACATATACAATATACACTTATTTTCTAATTAATTATACTTATTTTGGTAATTTGTTTACGGTTTTTAACAAATTTGAAAATAAATTTCTTTATTTTTTGTTGCAAATTATGCAGCTTTTTGAATAAATTTATTTAAGTCTTGCCAAGTTTATTTCTTATGAGATAACAAATAATATGTTTAAATAAAGAAGTCATATTTGCTACATTTTTTATTTAATTAGAAGAATTTTAAATGTATTGATTTTTGTTCTTTAAATATATGTGTTATTGACAATCGTAATTGAAGTCTTAGTTTAACATAAAGCTTTTGTTTTTAAATTTAATACTTAATAGTAATAACTATAATTTAAAATTAAATTAATTTATTTCTATTTTTATCACTTTTTGGATTTCAAATTGGGGATCCGTAGCGTAGTAATAATAATACTATTGTTAGGTTTTATTCAAAATAAAACTATTGAATAAACCTATTTAATTTTATAATTTTGATGTTGGTCAACACCATTTTTCCACAGGCACAGAAGAAAGGTGTGCTCTAGGTTTAGGTGAAGGCCACCTTAATGCGCTTTGACAAGACTCTGCTCTAGAAGGTGTTCTCGGCGGAGGTTGAGGAGTATTTGAATTCGAACTGCACTCTACATCAACGGTTATTTCTGAAAGTGAATTTCTTTCTATTGGGGTATCACCCCGATGATTCCTTTTAGTAGGCTTTCTAAGAACTTCTTGTGCTCCAGCTTGTGGTGCACTTTCAACTGATTGAAGACTTACTGCTCTATGCAATGACAGTCTTAGGGGCTTTTTTGGTGGTGCAGGTCGAGTTTTCGTCGTTTCTTGGTAAAATACATTCTGCACTTCCAAATTTTCTGAAGCGCGTGATTGAGAATCCTGAAAAATGTAATAATATAATAACTTTATTGTCCATCCTATTAATTTTCTTTAATCATATATTGTAACAATAAAAATTGGGTAATTACTTGTAAACGATAATAAGTAGGTTCAGAATCAAATTCAAGAGATTGCAATTGATGTCTATTTTTACGATTTTTGTGTAGATGCTCCATTTCGAACTCAACTCGCGTTCTTCTACGAGTAGAATGAAGTTGTAACTGAGACTGTTTGAAATCTAAGCTTGCAGTTGATCCGGTCAAGTGGAATCCGGGAGATTTTTGTTTATTTCTTAACTTATGATAGACATTCGTTGCTCCATCTGAAGAGAAATCCAGCTCTTTAGTACTAAGAGATTCTGTTAAACGTCTCAAATTTTCATTGTGTCTGGTTTTTACTAAAGGAAGGTTTTGACGAATTTCTGTGGGGCTTCGTACATTTAAAGCAGGAATATTTGAAACCAATGCAGTTACTTGAGGACCCTTCTGAAATACCTAAAATGAAAATCGATTTTTACCAGATTAAAACAAATGCAGAAAGTCAATTGTAATATAAATTTTATAACAATTGAATAAAATATACATAGGTACTTTAAAAAAATTGAGCCTGGTTCAATTTGTAAAAAGCGGATAAAACTGTCTATGAAAATTTACGATAAAAAATATTAAAACTAAATATACCTGGACATTTTTTTGATTGATTTTTGTGGGCTCAGCTGATACTTCAGTCCTTGTTGGCGCAAGGAGGTCTCTAACCTGTTCTTCAAGATAACCAATCCTGTGAGTGAGTCTGAGATTATCGGATCGTAGGGTACGCAATGCTGTCAAGGATTCGCCTTTGCGTAGAACGACGATTTGCGCTGAGTCGGGGGCAACGGCCAGAAGTCGAGCCAGGTCGCTTCTTCCAGCTCCCACAACAAGCTTTCCATTCACTTCCAAGATTCTGAAAACAATGTCGATAGATAAAGCCACATACTTATACGTACAATGTGCACAAAAGCTGATCGAGTTCATTTCAGGCATGCTCAAAGTTTCGTTAGCATTAACAAAATAATTTGATTAATGTGCATACTGTGCACAATTCTCTGAATGAAAGGCCAGACTGCATTCTTCATGAATCTATTGTGTGTCTAGCGTCTTTAGCTTAATTTTTACAGTTTCTCATAGTTTGCATAAAATCCTACTCAGAGAGGAAAGTTTTTAAATTGAAAAAATAATTCTTTGTATGATAATTAGATATTTTCTAAAAATTATATTCATATATGAGCAGGTATTTCATTATAATTGTTACTGTCTAAAGAAAGTTACATTTTACGGAAAAAATCTTAAATAAGTTACTACAGATATAAAAAAATATTGCCAAATGTTGAAATTGAAAATAAAATTTGAAAAATTTAAATGAATATTTTAAGGTTTTAAATATTTTCTAAAAACGTATTTTGGTACTCAAATATTTGTTATAGAAAGTTTACATGGATGTTATGAAAAATTATTTTCTTTAATATATATTTGTAAAACTATTTATCTACTAGTCACAAATATTTACATTCTTCACGAATTTTTGGTACAAAAATCAAGCTAGGTTCATTTTGAGAAAAAGAAATTTTACATTAATAGCAATAAACTATTTTGACTCAATTAAAAATTAACTTGAAAATAACCGGAAATAAATTAAACGTGATTATTATTTCATAAATAAAGATAATATTTTTAAATGAACATTGCAATTATTTTAATCATATTTTATGGAAATTATATTCATTTGATGAACATTTTGCTAAGCAATAAATTTACTCTTGCAAGATTTGAAATATATTATTTATTATGTGTAATATAAGAAAGAAATAATATATTAAAAGATACCATTTAAATGGAATCGACTAAAAACTTCGCTTTTTTAAAAAACAGTTAACGTCAGTCGATTGTACGGAAAAACTTAGAAAACTTTCCTATTAACCGTTTTTTTCTACGATAAGTATTTTGTTTATAAAATAATTGTAAACAAATTAAGGATGGTCAAGGTAGGTTCAGTCTAAACTTCTGCTGATGGATATTGAATGAAACTATCTATTGGAATTATAGGTAAATGAAAAAACAATCATTATCCTATATTTTTTTATTTTGTACTATTGTTTATACATAATTTGTTTAAACAAATTTTTCTAAAGTTTGCTGTTTTAAAAAACAATTATCGTCAATCGATTGTACGGAAAAACTCAGAAAACTTTTCATTTTAACGTTTTTTTCTACGATTAGCATTTTGTTTATAAAATAATTTAAAAAAAATTTAGGATGGCCAAGTGCGAAAAATGACACGGCCCAGCATTTGCCCAGTATTGGCAAAATAGTTGCCAGTTCAAATATTCAGACCTAATTAAAAAGCATTTTAAATAAAAAAGAAAAATAAAAAAACTTCTAACTGTGTGAACAAAATTATTGTAGGATTAAATCATTTTTAAATTTGTTTAAATCCCTTTTTCTTAATTTATTATTGATATTATTATGACTATTATTATTATTATTATTACTAGGGGGGCTTCGCCCCCCTGCACGCTTCGCGCGCCAACCCCCCTACTTTTAACTTTAACCTTCTTTAATTTAAGTTTCAATTCAATTTTCACTTTTAAAATTTAAAATAAAATTAAAAGTAAAATTGTATTTTAATACAATAATAAAATACATAAATAACTATATTCATTGAAATTTAGATTCTCTAATTAAAATAGATATACTTATATAGTTAATTATTTGAATTAATTTTTATCTAAGGTATATTTTTATATAAAAATAAATGCTAATATATTGGAGTTATATCAAACAGTTAAAATTTGTAAATACCCTATGGAAAATTTGCCGATGCTCAATATCGCCCCAAGCTTGGGCTAATATTGGTCTAATATTGGCCAAGCTTGGGCCAAGCTCTAGTCGATTGTCATTTTCCATAGGGTAGATTTACCTTTATTTTAATTTAATAATACTTTTTATAGATTGGTTTTTAACCAAATTCTTTTAAAAAAACTTTAGGTTATTTAATTTTCATAGAATTTATTTCCAAAATGCACTGCAAGGAGGTATAATAAGCTTTAAACTTTATCACAAACCAATTTTACATCTCACCTAAACTAAAAATTTATTAGAATATTTTAAATACACTGAAACTATCTTTTGAAGTTTTTTTTTACATCTTGATCCAAAAGTTAGATAGAAGCTTGACGCTTTAAAATAAGCTTCCTAAATTTTCCAACTTGAAATTTCTATCTTAAATTAGGATCAAAATGAAACAAATTAAATTTAGTTGTATTTTTTCAAAATTTTCTTCTATCGATCTGTTCGTCATTTTTTAACAGTTGTTTATTATAATTAATTAAAAATAAGTTAAGTTAATACAAATATTAACTTTAAAATTTTACCCAATTCTTTCGGGAAAATGTCCGTTTGAATAGGCCATTCAACTGTTTCGATTCGGGATTTCGAATTCGATAGTACTGAATTCTTTCAGGAAAATGTCCATTTGGGATAGGCCATTCGGAAGTTTCGATATTTAAGATTTCGAATTTGGTAAAATGGGCATGTCCATTTTCCCGAATTCATATATATATATATATATATATATATGACATATATATATATATATATATATATATATGTATATATGACATATATATATATGTCATATCTAAAATTCCAGAAACTGCGGCGGCGGCGGCAGCGGCGGCAGCGAAATCTTTTTATAATATATAGAGAGATTCTTTCGGGAAAATGTCCATTTGGGATAGGCCATTCGGAAGTTTCGATATTTAAGATTTCGAATTTGGTAAAATGGGCATGTCCATTTTCCCGAATTCATATTCGCGCGGCGGCGGCGGCGGCAGCGAAATCTTTTTATAATATAGAGAGACATATATATATATATATATATGTATATATATATGACATACATATATATATATATATATATATGTATATATGACATATATATATATGTCATATCTAAAATTCCTGAAACTGCGGCGGTGGCGGCGGCAGCGAAATCTTTTTATAATATAGAGATATATATATATATATATATATATGTATATATGACATATATATATATGTCATATCTAAAATTCCTGAAACTGCGGCGGCGGCGGCGGCAGCGAAATCTTTTTATAATATAGAGATATATATATATATATATATATATGTATATATGACATATATATATATATGTCATATCTAAAATTCCTGAAACTGCGGCGGCGGCGGCGGCAGCGAAATCTTTTTATAATATAGAGAGATAGAGAGATTATTATAATTATTATTCTTAACTGTTTTATTGAATAAGTATTATACTTTATTACATTTTGGAAAAAAAATTGTAAAACCTTTTAATTTGTAACAATTTATCACTGATTACCTACCTTAATTTATTTAAAAATTAAAACATTACTTCATTATTAAATAATATGATTCAAAATAAGTTAGCATTTTTTACAACTCCTACGAAATAAAAATTTTCCCTCAGTAATAAGATCAAGATATTTTGAAAGAAAAGCGGGTTTTATATACAATTACGTAATTAGTCCATATAATTAATATCATTGAACATGATTTGAAATATTATTGCTAGGTACAACATAGTTATCTCGATACGTATAATAGTAGTTTTTGTAGTTATCAAAGTGTTACAAATTATTTATAAAAAAAATTATTTATTGTTAAAAAGAATGTAGATAGTTATATTTTTTAAATTTAAGATTTTCTATTACAAAACTGCAGTTTGGGCCAAGAAGGCGCCATATCATTGGCCCGAGATTCGGTTATTGTTTGCCAGAGAGAATTTTCCAATATAGAATCGATGTTGGCTGAATTACCGGGCCGTTACTGGCCCGAGACTTGGCAGAAAATTGGTAAAATTAAATAATCAAGACTGGCAGCCAATATTGGCACAGTCAAGGGCCGTCAAGAACGCCAATGTTGGTCCAGTATAGCTTGCCGTATTTCGGCTACCGTTATCAGGCCAAGATTGGCCAGTGTTGTTACAAGGAGAAAAAAAATTAGCAGCTAAAGCTAAGACTTAGCTACCTTAGCTCACTTTAATTGCTAATGGATAGCTAATTTTTTAGCTATCACAACTATTAATTAGCTTTCACAGCTAATTTTGTTTGCTGAAACAGCTAAATATGAGCTATCACAGCTAAAAATTAGCTATCCATATAGTAGCTAACTCATTTTTCTCAGCGTAGTTCTGGCATTTTCACTTGGGTGCAAGGTAGGTTCAGTCTAAGCTTCTGCTGATGCATATTGAATGAAACAACTCTTTGAAAAATAGTTAGCGCTTACCCGGTAAGAAGCGTGAAATTAGAAAGAATTGAAAATTTCTAATGATTATGAATTCCATTTCTGTCAAATTCTTTTGTATCCGTCGAAAACCATTGAAAATAAAATAAATTCGATCTTTTTCAATAGTATTTTAAATATTTATGCAGAAAAAAAGTTGTCGGTTTGAAGATTTGAACTCAGGTTTCCAGCGCCGAAGTCAGACGCCATGTCCCAATTGATACCAAAATTATATTTAAATATTCCATTTTGAAGATATGTAACTTGAGACTTACTTAAATGTATTAATAGTAGGTCTCCAGCCAATTATTCAATAACCTTTTCCCGATTAGAGCTTCTCTCTTATATTTATTATATATTTTCGTATAAGGAAATAAATGAATTTCATGATTTTAATTCATGCTAAAATTTTCAGATCAACCCCTGTTCAATATCTATTTTTAACTTTCTCCGTAAGTCGGGTTGCATAATTGACTTAACTAACTTTTCAATTATTTTCAATCGCCTAGCCATTTGAAAAGGATTGAAAAGTTATCGAAACTTAGTCTCAACACAAGATACAAAAGCATTGGACAGAAATGGAATTTATAAACATTGCATATTTTTTAGTTTTTTACAAGAGGTACTTTCTCAATTCTTTTTAATTTCTCGCTTCTTACCGGGTTATCGATTGTACGGAAAAAATGATAAAACTTTTCTATTTATCGTTTCTTTTTTATGAGCAGTATTTTGTTTATAAAATAATTATCCAGTTGATCTTTAGGTTTTTGAAGTCGTTGATTGCGATCCTGGTGTCCAAATAACCCTGTCACGTCCAAATCAAAGTCACATGAAGGTCGAGAAGCTGACTATGAAAGATTAAATTTTTTTTACACCGAATTCTGAAAGAGCGGGAAGTTTTACGACTAAATGGGGGATTATTTCTCAAGTGTCACAGGTCCGAAAAGCAAGTTTATTCTATCGGGCTGAAACTTGGACAAAATGTTGTCCTATTGAATAGTAATGAATAAAAAAAAAATCTTGACTATAGAAGAAATATTAAGATTGGGGGAGGGGATGAAATTTTTGATTTTTTTAAAAAACTGTTTACTTTGATAAAATTTTGTTCTTATAATTTAAATTGAAAAAATTCTTGTAATATCAGTTTCGATAGATTTTTTCACGCTCTTTTGATTGGTCATATTGTTTTTTACGAGAAAAAATTTTTTGATCCCTAAAAATGGAAAATAAAAATAAAAATGACTTTTTCTTCAAAAAGGACAATTTTAAATTTTTTTTAAATTTTTTTAAATGAAAGCCCTACTTTTTTCCTATAAAAAATCTTTGGAGTAAAATGTTGGATGAGAACTCCTAATCATCGAAAATAAATGTTGAATAGAACCTAACGCCTGTGACGCTCGCTGCCACTAGCACACACTGTGGCCAAAAGCACTAATTTTGATAAAAATCAGCCGACAACTCAAAAATGAACCGATTTTAATTATTTTTTTTTATAAACTCAAGAATGTTTGTACTATAATCCTTAACTGCTACAAAATCAAGATTTTTTTTATAAACTAAAATAAATGTTAATAACTTTTAAAAAATAAAAAATTGATTTTTGAGAAAGTGATTTCCAGATACTTTGATGCAAGAAACTATATAAACTTATATATTTTACACACAAATTTTGTCTAAAATATTTTTAAATGGTTCTAGTTATAACACAACAATTTTTAATTTGTTTAAACAACCTTAGTTAACTTAGTTAAATGTAATTTTTCCGAAAGTCTTTTTAGTAACTTTGCACAATGTTCGCGTAACACTTTCTCGTATAAAAAAAAAAATAAAAAAAATAAAAATTAAAAAATTTTTTTTTTTTCAACATGTTTAAATTTTTTTACATGCATACCTTCCCAGTAGGAAAGGCTATTCAAAAGTTGTGCGCAGCCCTAACTACTATAGAAAGCAGTAGAAAACGACTGCGCATATAAATAGATTTTTTAATTTATCATAGAAATTTTGTGTAAAGTTACCAAAATTAACTTTCGGAAAAATTACATTTTTAGCTTTCTGGAAGCTAACATCGGAAACTATAAAACGGAGGACATTTAGAGCTTCCCTGAAGCTAACAGGAAGCTAACAGTGCAAGCTATCGAACCTATCACGGTTAGTTTCCCGTTAGCTTCCCGCAAACTTCGGTGCTATTTGGGTTTGAAAGTTTTCTTTACTTAGATTTCGTTTGTTTTGCAAATTTAACTGATAACTTTTGTCCTTGATTTATCATAGAGTTTAAGATGTTCAGTAATAATTATTATATTGTTTAAACAATATCTTAGTTCACAAATAAATTACTTGGAAAGTTGTCCTCACTTGTATTTCGTTTTTTTTTTTAAATTTAACTGATAACTATTGGCCTAGATTTATAAAATAGAGTTTATGATGTATACTAATAATTATTATATTGTTTAAACAATATCTCAGTTAACGAATAAATTACTTTAAAAGTTTTCCTTCCTTAGATTTGGATTCTTATGCAAATTTAATTATTAAGTATTGGCCTAGATTTATAATACAGTTTGAGATGTTTTCTTACAATTATTCTATTGTTCAAACAATATCTTAGATAATTATTAATTATTACTAAACATCTGAAACTCTATGATAAATCAAGGTCAAAAGTTATCAGTTAAATTTGCAAAACAAACGAAATCTAAGTAAAGAAAACTTTCAAAGTAATTTACTTATTAACTAAGATTGTTTAAACAATTTAAAAATTGATAATAAACAACCTGAACTGTATTAGAATTTTAGACCAATAGTAATTAATTAATTTCACAAAAAAACAAGATCTAAATAAAGAAAACTTTAAAAGTAATTTATTTGTTAACTAAGATTGTTTAAACAATTTAAAAATTGTTAGAAATTATTCCCAACTGTATTAGAACTCTGGCCAATAGTAATTAATTAGTTTTACAAAAGAAACGAAGTCTAAGGTAGGAAAGGTTTGGAAGTTATTTATTTGTAAACTAAGGTTGTTTAAACAAATTAAAAATTGTTGTGTTATAACTAGAACCATTTAAAAATATTTTAGACAAAATTTGTGTGTAAAATATATAAGTTTATATAGTTTCTTGCATCAAAGTATCTGGAAATCACTTTCTCAAAAATCAATTTTTTATTTTTTAAAAGTTATTAACATTTATTTTAGTTTATAAAAAAAATCTTGACTTTGTAGCAGTTAAGCGTTATAGTACAAACATTCTTGAGTATTTAAAAAAAATAATTAAAATCGGTTCATTTTTGAGTTGTCGGCTGATTTTTATCAAAAATAGTGCTTTTGGCCAAAGTGTGTGCTAGTGGTAGCGAGCGTCACAGGCGTTAGGTTCTATTCAACATGTATTTTCGATGATTAGGAGTTCTCATCCAACATTTTACTCCAAAGATTTTTTATAGGAAAAAAGTAGGTCTTTCATTTAAAAAAATAAAAAAAAAATTAAAAATTGTCCTTTTTGAAGAAAAAGTCATTTTTATTTTTATTTTCCATTTTTAGGGATCAAAAAATTTTTTCTCGTAAAAAACAATATGACTAATCGAAAGAGCGTGAAAAAATCTATCGAAACTGGTATTACAAGAATTTTTTCAATTTAAATTATAAGAACAAAATTTTATCAAAGTAAACAGTTTTTTAAAAAAATCAAAAATTTCATCCCCTTCCCCAATCTTAATATTTCTTCTATAGTCAAGATTTTCTTTTTATTGATTACTATTCAATAGGACAACATTTTGTCCAAGTTTCAGCCCGATAGAATAAACTTGCTTTTCGGACCTGTGACACTTGAGAAATAATCCCCCAAATAAGCATTGACCCATTTTTTTAAAGGTCTTTTTGAGATCAAATACTTCTTTTAATCTCTTGGTTGGTATTTCAGCCGCAGGGATGTCTCTTAAGCCAGTCGATCTTTATGTTTTTGAGGTCGCTGATTACGATCCCGATGTCCATATAACCTTATCACGTCCAGATCAAGATCACATGAAGGTCGAGATCCTAAATTTGAAAGATATAATTTTTTTACCCCTGATACTGAAACAGATGGAAATGTTACGTCTGAATAAAAGTGTCGATTCTTTTGGACTATTATAAAAAAAAATTATATCTTTCAAATTAGGGTATTCGACCTTCAAGTGACCTGGACCTGGACGTGATAGGATTATATGGACTTATGGATTGTAATCACCCAATGAGAAATTGTCAATGATTACCATTGGCTAAATAATGGTCCCATGGTTTAGGGTTAGCGGCCGTTAGTTTTTCCTTGGCAAACTATTGGCAACCAATATTGGTCCACAATTGATCAACCCTTGGAATGATAACGGGTTTTCCAGTCATTGGCAGCCATTATTGGTTCATTATTGGCTGCCAATGATTCTCAAAGCATTGGTCAATCATTGGCTACAAAGGTTAGGCCAATAATGGGAGCCAATAATTATGCCAATAAATAAATTTTTTTTAAAATAACAATATTTAAATTTATATTTTTATACAAAAAATTTAATTTATTATTTTAAAAATTATTTTTATTTATTTTTTTAATAAATAAATTTTTATTTATTTATTAATGCATGTCAAGTTTTGATATAGTAATTGGCTTTTAATGTTGGTCCGTCCTTGGGAGCCACTGATTAACCAACAATTTTCTTTTTCAACTCTAAGGAAATAAAGTTGTTAATTAAATCTCCAGCCAATATTTGGCTACGAAGATTTAACATGAGAAATGTATTTTCAGCTTTATTGGTATTTAGAAATACCATATGTTACTCTAAGCACCAAAGTCAACAATAACCTGTCGCGACGAGTCTATTTCTAATACATTATCATACTCTGCATATACAATGCAGTTTATAGTATTTTCCAATGGTTCCTCAAAACGAACTTCAATTCTCACACTACCGTTTTTCACAAGATTCCAATGTGAATAACAATTTGCAGATAGATCAGGCGTTAAATCGAAAGCAAAAAGACAAAATCCTTCACTGTAATCAGAACGATCAATGTCATTACCCTCATTCAGAAAATGTATTCCTGTACCAGTAAACAGACTTTGATAAGCCTCGACAAATAGTTTTTTTTACTAAAATCAGGTTGTAGAGGTTTGGATGGTAGTTGCATACCATCAACATACAGTGAGAGAAAATTAATTTTATAATTTTTAAAATTAAATGGATTAAGTTTTGTGTTTCCATTAAAGGCTTTGTTATCAACAAATCCTATTATTACTCTTTTTGGTAGTTGACCAAGGATAACGTTATCAAGGGTGTCACCATGTACACCATTGTGTAATGTAAAAGATTTTACCTCTACTCGTGTGATTGGATACTTTGCCGTACCATGAGAAAGTGCTTTTGTATGTGCCAGTAAAATACCAGGACTTATTTTTGCACGACGTACAAGAAGAGATGCTTCGGTAATGTGAATGTTACATCGGTTTGTTGGATCCATCAGGACAAAAGAATTTTTGTTACGCACTAAACGAAGGCGCATTTCCACTCCATTTAAAAGAAACTTATTTTGGTTAAATATGTCACAATGCAAATGACCAATCAAATCGATTGACCCATCATGAGATAAATATTTTCTTCGTTTTTCAAGACTTGTGTCAGTACTATCTATACCATCCATTTTCTCCGCAGTGTCTACAATTCACAGAGATGAGGTTAGGTGGCTATTTTTTGCTTGTGGGCCGTAATTAAGCAGGGTTTCCAGGTAAGCTCTGTATGCATATGCATTGTTTTGTGGTGAGATAAGTTTTTGGTTAAAATATACATCAACCTGATTAAATAATGAGTGTATTAAATTATTTACAACACCAACTTTTTTTAGTGTGTCATTAGGTAACTCGGCAGTATTATTCCCTTTTAAATCAACACGTATGCTTAGCATAGTGTGCGCAAGATCTATGTATTCTTCTCCATGACCAGGTATAACAAATTCTATAGGGGAGTCGTCGCTTAACGAAGAAACTGGTTTATAGTGAATCCATTGTTAGGTCTCGATAGATGTTTGTGTAGGTGGTAGTGAGAATAGGTTAAGCTCTGTTTTCAAACATTCACAAGAGTGAGAGTGTAGAAAAGACATTTTTTACTTTATTTATTTATTATCAAATATGTCAATAAATTTTCGATTTTTTACTTTTTGTGTTTTAGGCTTCTTTCCTTTTTTTCTTACTACCCGTTTCTTATTTTTTTTGTAGTTTTTTTTAATTTTTTTCTTTTTAGAGGTTTTCTTTTTGTTGTTTTTTTATATTTTTATTAGTACTAGTCTTTTTCCTGCTTACTTTTCTTTTTCTTTTAACAGCTACTTTACGCTTGGTCTTTACCTCTCCGAGTACATTATTCAACTGAGCTCTCAATTTTTTTGTATTAATTTTATAACCAGAACCATTCATGAGATTTTCAATTTTATCAAAAGCTTTTCTTTTTAAATTGTCACGACTTTCATTAAAGCGTGTTTTTATTGCTTGTTTAAATGGTATATTACTCTCAACATCATCAAGCGTGTTAAGACCTGCATGCAATGCTTCTCTACCAACAACACGTGCTCCTTGTGTCAATACTGGTAATACACGACGAAAAAGCCCACCAAGAAAACTGCCAATTCCGTGTCCTCTCTGATATGGAGATCCGACATAAATTTTTGATATTCCCCCCTTTCCAACCTGCGTGGTGTAATATTCGATATAATGAGACATTTTACTTAATCAATTTTTTTGAAATGTAGTGTCACTGTCAGAGTTCCAAACTCGAATGGTATGGGCATGATCTCTTATATCAATTTCTATTGTGCGGAATTGTGTGCGAATAAGTGGAATATAATTCGGAGATGATAATTGAGTAACTTGTGTAGAAGCGAAAATATAATTTCGAGTATCAACAGGAATAATTCGTAAGAGAGGTGTCTGCACGTCACCTGTTATTCGAGGCTCGCATACGTCACAATAGACAAACATCTTCTCCGGTAGTCCACGTGCCATACTGACAGGGTGTTTAGCATAATAGGAACTGCTGGGTAATATTTTCGCAGGTGAGAAACCGAGAATACGAGATACCTTTTCACTTATAACTAGAAAATGCTGTCCATCCAATTTACATTCATTTTTACATATTCTTTCAACTCTGACATATCCATTTCCATCGTCTTTAAAAGACAACATTATATGCTTTTGTCCAATTTCCGTCTGGTTTATCGCTGCTATTAGGTCTTTAACTTTATTGTACACACCTGGCCTAAAAATAGAGACTACAGGTTGACGTCATGCACCAGTAAGCACACCAGCTGAATTGTATTCATCTCTAATAGTGTTATCAGCAATCTCATTTGTCTCAGTGTTACTTTTCAAAAGAAAGGGTAGTTTATATTTTTCAAGTAAATTTTCTCCATCTATTGTTAATTCTTTTTTATTTTTTTTATTAATAAAACTTTTTTTTTTTTTAATTGATCTGATTCCATTATGGTACATCAATTTTATTTATTCATTTATTTTTTCATTAAATCAGAAGCAGGTAACCACGAATTAAATTTACTAGGATATCCCTGCCACTTTACAAGTAATTGTTTTTTTGTACCTTTACCCTTGCTTCGAATTATTTTTTCAATAATGAATTCAGTATCTCTAAGAATATTTTCTCTCTTAACGACTGAAAGTTCACGTTCATAGAAATGTCCTTCTATAACCTCCCCCGCCAAGTCATTCAGCTCATAGACAACAGGTGAGTGGTCTCTTTCTTTAAAAACACGCTTTATGACGAAAATTTCTTCCGTCCAACCTGCTTCATAACCTTTCTTAAACACACCTCTCTCTCTACTGATCCGTACATAATCGCCAGGTTTGTATTTAGCTTTTTTCTCACCGTGTAATAAATTTTTATCATATTTTTTAACAATATTTAAATACGCTGCTCTTGCATTTTTTAAAGTCACTGCAGATGGACGCATTTTTGTAGCTGAATGTCGTGCATTATTATACGCATGTACAATTTGTTGTAAAACATCTATGTATCGATGTGTATTGAGATACGTAAAATATCTCCACATACGTTCTTTAAGTGTACGATTAAATCTTTCAACTATGGCTGCTTTATGGTTTGGATCGCGTACAGGGCGAAACCTTATTTCGTGTTTTAATAAACATTGTTAAAACTCTTTAGCTAAAAATTCTTTTCCTCTATGACTTTGCACACATTGAGGAATTCTCTTTCTCTCGTTTTTATCGAGTATACGTTCAAATGCATTTTTCACCTCATTTCCAGATTTATTTTTCAATGGTTCTACCCAGGCGTATTTACTCAACACGTCAATTACTACAAGTAAATATACATAATTATCGTTATAATCTTTCAAATTTTTTAAATCAACCAAGTCAACTTCCCAAAGATCATCAATATTTGTAATATTATAAAAAGCACGTTGAAATTTTCGACGTGTAGGGATATGTAAATTATACACATCTTGACTTTTTAACCAATCAATTACTTTTTTTCTTGACACTTTACCACGCACTGCATTTACTAGTTTTTCAATTCCAGAAAAAGAAGCCTCATGTAATGGATTGTAATAAATTTCTTCTAAAATTTTCATGGTTTAAGTAAGAGAGAAAACCATTTACCTTTTTCTTATTTTTTTAAATTTTGCCTGATACGATTTCGACTCCTACTCCTGTGTCGTTGTGAGCTGCGATTATTATTATTCTTATTGTCATTATCAGTTGAGGATGATGAATCTTCATCTTCTGTTAAAAGCGGATGCTGTGGAACAGAATTTCGAGTTGTCACTTTCTGGAAATGAATATTTGAAGAACCTGTCATTACAGTTTTTTTCCAGTATTCCCCATTTGTCACAATTTCACGTGAAATACCGATCTCATGAAGGAAAGAGGCAAACTGATGTCTTCCCACAGGATTCACACTTTTTCTATATCTTAATGCATCGTTTATCAAGTCAACAATATTAGATTTTGCTAATTCTTTACCATCAATAAAAACAGTACCGCGTTCGTTCCATCTGAAACGGTTACGTAAATCGGGTTTACTAAGACGTTGTAATAGTGATGCTCCTTTGAGGTTAAAAGTTTTGGGTACAGTAGCAAGAATATCAGCAATATTAATTGAATCTTCAGTATTATCATTATCATTATTATCATCTATATTACTTTTATCATCGTCAGAATTTTTTACATTTTTTTTACTTGTACTTTCTGGTTTCGTTTTGAAATTTTTGTAAAAAAAGATATTTTTGCAATACTTGTTGGTACATATTCCATTTCTCACGTTCATCTTTAAAAAATGGTGAGTTTAAAATTTGACTCATTTCACTGTCAAGTCGACTCGTAACATTTCCAGGTGTTTGGATACTGTTAAACGGTGTTTGAAATACATTATCAGCAAAAATATTTTCAGTGTGATTTTTTGTTTTCATATTAGCCCCGGTATTAGAATTATTTGTAAAAGTATGAAAATTACTAGTATTAGTTAAAGAAGAAGATTTTTGTTGTTGTTGTTGCATTTTTTCAATTTGTTCGCTAGGAACTAATACCATTTTTCTTGCGTGTTCCATAACCTAAAATTCTGATATTCCTCATGCAAATAGGTTTGATAGAACACTACCAATAATTGGTGCAAGTAGTAATGGTAAAAACCCACTCCCTTTTTGTAAAATAAAATGTTTTTTCTTTTTCCAATTTCCCGATGGTTCTGCTAATTTTCGTAATTTTTTTCTGTGTTTTTTCAATTTTTGTTTTTCAGACGATTTTAACGGTATATTTCCAGCTAGAATATTTAACGCACACTCACAAATGAACTTGATCAATTTATGATTGGCTGATGATAAAATTGCTCGTTTTTAACTAGTATCAAGATGATATATTGCATTCAATGCGGCAGCGTTTTTCACGCCAATACACTTATATACACTCGACGCCATTACAATCTTACAACTGGTACCTGATCATTTGTATCAAGTCATTTTATACTTTTTATTGGCAAATAAACGTAAGAAAAATCGTCTGAAGGAAATATATTAATTCTGAAACGACAATTATCAGGTGTCGACTGTTTAAGGTCAAGAAAAAGATAACCATGCGGTTTTGAGGTTGCATCGTGATAAGCCTCTTGTAAAAAGCGTGGATTCTCAGGGTAAATTTGCCGAGCAAGATGTTGAAACTGTGCGCGATCCCTAGGATTTTTAAAGACAATAATATAATTTGCATTCAGCGAGATATCTCTTTGTCCATGACCCTGATGAAACAGATTTTGAGAGAAAAAACTACACTGAGATTTTTGTGGTGACTACCTTTAGTGAAGAGATCGACAATTGTATTATTTGACGATTCTCGCATAAGATCGTCAATAATTATTAATTTTGGACACTCATTATCACTCGAGTAATCAGCTGGTTGTGGTAATCCTTCTTTAAATTCTATTTTTTTACCATATTCAGAGTACTTAAGTTGCCATTCTGAATAATAAAACAGTATACGAGTAAAATGTACATTACACATACTATGAATATTTTTTAAAAATTTTTTTACAAAAAATGTCTTTCCACAACCAATTGGACCACAAATCATTGATGTAAACGGGTGTTTCCATCTCGTATCCATCTTTCTTACTAAGTAGATAATTAGTTTGATACTCCTTTTAAGAAATTATTTCTAAACAAAAGTAATTAATGATATGCTAGCGCATGCGCGTATATGTAGTTCGGAACCACATCAGCTGATTTTGGTTCCGCACGCACACCAGACTTGATAAGCTTATTTAAGCCTGGTTTGTACGCCGAATTCATGCTTATTTTCGGCGTCATGCGCATCTCGCCTTTTATCAGCTTGTCAAGGCGAGACCGCGACGCGCCGCGCCGCGCCGCCAGCTGACGCCGACGCCCGCTGCTACGCTTACCTTTTTCCATCTTTTTCTTCTTCTTATTTTTTCCTTCCACACTTTGTTTTTAATTTAACGAATTTATCAAAGTTTAAAGAAGTATTTCAGAATTATTGTTTTTGTTAAACATTGAAACGTTACAGTAGTGAGAGAAAATTAATAAGTTTAAATCAAAATAGCTCTAGATAGCATTTTTATTATTATTATTTTATTACTTTTGTATAGACTTTTAACTAGGTGAAAAGGTTTACAAGAAAAAACACACGACTCACATGTATATATTCGTTATATTGAATAATAATTTTATTTCATTTAAATTGTGTAAAATAACATAAATTGTGTAAGGTTAAAATTGTTTATGCTAATAATAATTTTACAATAATATATTATCTGAACAAAATGACGAAAAATAGTTTTTAAGAGTCATTCGCTTCTTTTTTTTTTTTTTTTTTTTTCTCGTAACTTTTGACCTATAGCTAGAGACAGAAACGATGTTAAAATACACGAAATTTCGCAAAACACAATTTCAAAGTAACGGTTTACAAACTCAAGTGGTAACTGTTCTTTAACTTTTTCTTAAAAAAATGGAAATTTTACATTCAATAACTGGGTTATAAATTCACTAGATGGTTTCACAATATTTTGCGAATCCAAATAAGAAGACATCTCACTAATAAAAATGTCTTTACACAGTTTAACGTCGTCAGCAATTCTTCGCATCTGTTTTACACGCTCGTCGATACATATAACCAACTTGGTTAACCCTTCAAATGTAGCCATTTGCATCACAATGTTGTTGGAAAAATGATACTCCTTCTTCCCATTCGTGATGTTCAGCAGTGAGTTTTCATCATAATCATCACCAGTAGATTTACCAATTAAAATTGCTCGTGTATTATACGAAGTGGTGAAAATTAATACACATCCGCCAATTCTAACAGCTTCTGGACGAGGATCACCACCACATGATGTATAATTACTTCTTCCATCCAGATATGCACAAATTATATCAAATTTTTGTTGTAGATCCAACCATTCTTCAAAATGTAACGAAATTCCACGAGATCGTTTATCGGTGAAATGAATGGCTGGTAAAAAATCTCCTCCATCTTGTATTTCAAGACCAACAGATATTTTTTTTGAACAAGAGTTATTCAAGTCATAACTCGTAACAAAAATCATAGGATGAAGTGGTAAAGGTTTAAATTTCTTTTGCGATCTCACACCACTATTGCAGTTGGATGTTGAAAATGCCATTTCTTCAGGATATTTACGTTTTTTTTGCACTCCCGAATAATTTACACTTAGATCAACTGGTGCTTGTGTATCGTCACTATCAAAATCATATGTGGCAGCAGACACGATTTTTGAGAAAACACCCGCCATGGTGACTATAGAGATACAAATTTCAGAATAACATGAGTGTAAGATCATACCACTTCTTTTATAGATGTTGTGTGAAACAAGTTCGAGCATGTTATACTCATAACAGGTGTTAGATATACCAATTATCATAATCATAATAGAGAGAATTTGACTATCCGGTTATGATACGTTATCTTTAAAATCATGTTCATACAAGTTTAAACTCTTATTATTATTTTCAAAATTGAAATTGTTAATAAAACATATACTTTTAAATTCATTAGAACACAGCGTGTAATAATAAAAATATAGGATAAATGAAAAATTTAACCTGAAAGTGCATTAAATACGTCTTGAGTAAACACAAATTAAAATGTTTTATTATTATTATTATTTTTATTTATTTAATCAGGATGTTAAATTCTCTTATTTTATACTGACAATTTTTAACATTTTCAAAACTTATTTTTTTTTTCAGAAAAATATAAGATATAAACTGTATTTAGCAAGATATTAAACTCTAGTTTGAATATTGTAATTTCGTTAATAGAAAAGCGAATATTGTAGGAAACAGATCATTTAGGGTCTATGTAAATGAATAGGTAGCCTGTATTGTACACTAACAAACCCCTGTAGCGTAAGTCGCGACCAAGTGTAAACATCAACCGAATAAGATAAAAGTTCTGCCAGACATACTTTCACTTTTGTCATCATAAAAATTTAAATAAGAGTATGTTTTTCAGAATATATGAAGGGTATGTTTTTACAATATATGCAACACTATATCCCGCTCTTTTTCTGAGCAGTTTCTTGTAAATTTGAAAACGCCCATTTTTATGCTGAGTAAAAAGTCTTTTGGCTAGTCCAACCTTCTCCTATGGGGTGGTGGAAATATGAAAATTTATAAAACTGAAACTCAATGTGAGAAAAGCACAGTTTCCGTTGAGACATCGAGCTAGAACATCTCAAAAAAATTAACTACACAAATTCGCTATGAATACCCAAAAAGTTTCCGAACAAACCGGCGCGATGAACGAAGCGATTTCCGAGTTTCGGAAATTCATCGATATTTTAGAGACGGGCTTAAACGCGGGTGATTTTTCGAAAGAAAAACTCCAACTTTTAACGTGTCAAACGTTAAATTTTATGAGCACGAAGGGATTAAATTCCGTGAAACCTTTGGTCGCAAGTGACCAGTGGTTAAAAATGCACGTAGAGAGTTTAATAAATTCTCAAACAAAAATTGAAGAACAGTTTGGGAAAAGAAATGGCATTTCTGGTAAGTAAAACTTAAATAAAATGAATAAATACCTAATAAATAAAAATTGATATTTTATTAATGATTAATTTTACTTTTCAGTTATCACTCGTGTTTAAGATGAAGTTATTAATCAAGTTAAAGAAATGGTACCTTTACCATTACCAAGTACAACATTATCACCACCACCGCCACCGTCACCACAAACAACAACAACAACAACAACACCACTACCACAGCAAATACCATTATTACCACCTGATTCGCAACACTCTTCACTTTCCTTATTTTCAACAGCGGAATCCCCACCACTAGCAACTTCGACTCCTATACCATCAAGACTATCAATCCTAAGAAATATCTCACCTTGTGATTTAGTTGGTAGGTACAATATATGTACTCAACTTCCAGAATATTTCACCGATGAAGATGAGGGGGATACATTTGAGGATGAGAGGCAGCGCGAGTTGAGGTTGGAGGAAAGTGAAGAAGAGGAAGAGGTAGTTTTGGATAGAGTGTCAGTTGCAAGTGATAGTAATAGTAATGTGTACAGTGAAAGATCGTTTGACAGAAACAGTGACACGAACCCGATCGAAATTGTAGATCTGGTTAGTAGTGACAGTGAAAGTGGTAATTCGGCTGTCAATCGGACCCCGATTGACCTCTCACACTGGATTAGAGAGATAACCCGACCTCAAGATGGTGAACGCGAGTTTGTTAATGGTGATCTTGACCTTCTATCAAACAATGGTGAGTACATTTTTATTTGTAAAAAAAATGAGTATAAATGACAGAGTAGACAAATTTTAATTTTTAATAATATTTAATTTATTACTAGTGTAATATAATTGTATTTTTTCATTATCTGATTTATAATTTTAATATATATTTTTATAACATGATATTAATCCAATTAGTGTTTTATTAATTTTCGAAAAATTAACTCAAAATCTGAATTTATATTCATTTCTAAAAATTTTTTATTTAAGCTACTTATCATCATTTTAGTTTTGACAATACTTTTAATTCACATATAATTAAAAAGTTAACCTGATCAATACACACTCGGTAATAAATATAATAAAATTTTATCAATAAGAATTAAAATAATGAAAGAAAAAAAAGCTAGGAAATATTTTTAATACTATTAGTATTTTTATAACGGTGTTCATCTGTATCTCTGTCTGTGTGTGTGTGTCTGTATATAGAAATGGTCACTGTCCAAAAAGGGTATGGAGTAGATGCGCAGAATAACGCAACACCTGGGCCATCTCGCGCAAGTGAAATTAATAATAGAGATGGTGATTTTAATGATTCGCCTAAATTTCAAATTATAGAAAAAACTAGTTGTTTCAATCAGAAATTTAAATTACGTGGTGACGATTATTTAATTAAATTCGCAAAATTACCAGATAAAATAATTAACCCAATCGAATGGGTCGAATCTGCTTTGCGGGGAATTTTCAACTCTATTATTGTAAATTATGACCCCTCGGATTTTGTCGGTATTAAATTTAACTCTGATACTTTTACTAAATCGTGTGGGTTTCTTTCGATTCGAGAAGTTAGAGATTTTAATTTCGAGGATTTCTGGGGAATTTTTTTTTCAGTTGTCCAAAGTGCCGAACAGTTTACTTTTGACGATAGCTTTAGGTTAAACGTACAATGTATACAAAACATTAATGGTGGTGCGTGGAATGAGCTTCCTGAAAAAAATGTGAAAAAAAGGTCCATATTAACTATAAAAAATAATGATTTTTCATGTCTTCCACGTGCTATTGTTTCTGGAATAATATACGCTGTACGTGGTAATATTCGCGAGGGCCCGGTACACCAAAAGTGGCTAGGTGTAAGAAAAGATACCCGGAAGCTTCAGACAAATTTGGCTGTCATGTTAATGAGAAACTCTAATGTTAATAATACTCAAGGTGGTTCAAGAGAGTGTAGTTTTAAGAGTTTTTGACTCAAAAGAATTTTCCCGTGGGGGTGAGCCCGCTTTTGATGGAATTAAATATTTTATTGAAAGAGGGGAGAACCCGACATTTTCTGTTCATCTACTGCATAATAGTATTAATCGTCATTACGATACAATTTTAAGTTTAACGGGTGCTGCAGTAAGTAGAGGATTTTGCATTCCCTGTAACCAGAGTTACAGAAGAGAATGCGAACACAGATGTTCTCACAAATGTCACGCATGTTTTTCACAACCACCTTGCTTAAAGACTAATTGCGATCAAACGAGTAGGCGTAAATGTGATTCGTGTTTACGTCGATTTTTTAATGACGCATGTTTTAATCGACATTTACACCCAGATTCCTATTCACTTAATAAATCTATATGTGCAACATTGCGAATTTGTAACTCGTGTTCACGTTTGGTTAATCTTAGTAAAACGAAAGAACATGTATGTGGTCTTTCTTATTGTCAGGTTTGCAAATGTGATCGCGAATTTAATCACAATTGTTTTATGACGGTGGCAAAGGATAGTGATTCAAATAAAATTAATTCCGATGGTACACATAAATTCCCTGTTATTTTTACATTTTTTGACTTTGAAACTCAGCAAAATCAGACTGTAGAAGGGACCGAGTCTGTTAATGTACACAAACCAAACCTTTGCGTTGCTCAGCAGGTGTGCACCTTTTGTGTTGACAACCAAGACATCTCACAAGTGTGTCAGGAGTGTGGTATACGTGAATATATTTTCGACGGTGAAGACCCTGTACATGATTTTGTTGAGCTTGTTCTACGACCAGTTAAAAAATTTAAAAAAATTATTTGTATAGCACATAATTCTTGAGGATATGATTCTCAATTCATCCTCGCTTATCTTGCAAAGCATCATACTCTTAAAAGTAGTGATCCCATTCTTTTGCAAAACGGTACAAAAATTACTACGATGCAAGTAAATAAAACTATTTTTATCGATAGTTTGAATTACTTACATCTTCTCTTATCAGCGTTGCCATCTGCATTTGGTTTAAAAGAAGTGGGGGAAAAAAAGGGGGTATTTCCTCATTTGTTTAATATCCCTGAGAATAAAAATTATATTGGCAATTTACCTGATAAAAAATTTTATTCCCCTGATACAATGAGTGAAAAGGCACGAGTAGAATTTTTAAAATGGTATGCTGAAAAAAGTGCAGATCGTTCATATAAATTTAATCTCAGGGAGGAGTGAATTGATTATTGTAAAAACGATGTGGATATTTTACGATGTGCGTGTTTAGCATTTCGAAAAATATTCCTTGAGTATGGTAGTGTTTGCCCATTCACTGACGCCGTTACTATAGCCTCTGCTTGTAACAGATTTTTTAGATCACACTGTTTGCAAGAAAACAGTATTGCAATTATTCCGAAAGGGGGTTATAGATGGGCCAATAATCAATCTAAAATAGCAATCGAATGGCTTTTGTCTGTTGAGAAAAGGGATGGGATCACTATCACACACGCAGGAAGAAACAGAGAACACAGACTTATTGAAAATATCTTTGTCGATGGATATTATGAAAACGCAGCCAAAACAACTCGTGTGTATCAATTTCACGGGTGCTATTGGCATGGATGTATTAAATGCTATACAATAAATAGGGATCAAAAACTAAATAACACAGACTTAACAATGGATGACAGGTATGCAAATACACTGGCTGCGTCAGATAAAATTCAAAATTGTGGTTATGAGCTTTCTCAAATGTGGGAGTGTGAATTTAATCGTTTAAAAGAAAATGACGAGAAATTAAAAACGTTTTTAAAAAACCACCCTATTTTAAAAAAAAACAGAGTACTGAACCCACGCGACGCATTTTATGGTGGTCGAACTGGCAATACCAAGTCATTTTATAATTTAAAGAATGATGAAATAATTGAGTATAAGGATGTTTGTTCTTTATACCCTTTTATTTGCAAAACTGGAAAGTTCCCAGTAGGACACCCTGAAATTTATATTGGTGAAGATTGTCGAAAATTAACAGGTGATAATAATAATCTCACCAATGTCGAGGGTTTAATACTCTGTTCGCTTTTACCTCCTCGTAATTTGTACCACCCTGTGCTACCTGTTTGCCAGCATGGCAAGCTCATGTTTACATTCTGTCGCTTATGCTGTGACTCTCTCGAGCAGGGTCAATGCACTCACGAAGACGAAGCACAGCGTGTGCTTGAGGGTACATGAGTCTCTGACGAGATAAAAGAAGCCGTAAAATTAGGCTATCGTATTGTTCAAATTTATGAAATTTGGCAATACAAAACCACTCAATACAACCCGGTTACACGTGAAGGAGGTTTGTTTGTGTCTTATATAAATAAATTTCTGAAAATAAAACAAGAAGCGGATGGCTGGTCATTGTATTGTACAAATGAAACTTTAAAACAAGAATATTTAGCTCGTTATGAACAGGCAGAAGGAATACGATTAAATCCCAAAAACATTAAAAAAAATCCTGGACTGCGTTCAGTTGCAAAGTCTCAACTCTTTCTGGGGTAAATTTGGACAGCGTGAGAATTTATCTCAGACATCAGTTGTACGTACACGCTCAAAGTTATTAGAAATGATAACTTGTCCGGATATTGAGATTAGCGATATCATACCCGTTAACGAACACTCGCTCTATGTTTGCTGGAAGTACAAAAACGAATCTTGTACTCCTCTACCCAACACAAATGTTGTAATAGCGGCCTACACTACTGCACAAGCCCGTTTAAAATTGTATAGCTATCTTTCTAAACTAGGTAAAAGAGTGTTATATTATGATACAGACTCGTGCATATACCTAAGTCGCAATACACCATTAGAGTACAAACTTCCAGTAGGTACACTTTTAGGCGATCTAACCGACGAAATTGAAAAAGATTATGGTGTTGGTAGTTATATTTCAACTTTCGTATCTGGAGGTTTAAAATTTTACTGTTATTAAGTTAGAGCAGCTGACGGATCTGAACCCAGTGTTTGCAAGGCTAAGGGTATTACATTAAATTTCAAAAATTCAAAATTAATTAATTTCAACTCGATCCGCGACTTAGTGATTTTGAATGAAAACCCGATATCAGTTTCCTCAGGAGTGATTCGCACCACTCGATTACACGAGGTCGTAACACGTGATGAAACCAAAACATGTAGAGTCGTTAATGTGAAACGACGCAGGGCAGATAATTATGATTCTCTGTCTTATGGTTATAAACAACTTCGTGTAGAGCGTTAATTTATTATCTAGTAATTTATTATTTATTAAAAATTATTTATTTTGTTATTAATGTTTATTTATTTGTTATTTTTTTACATAATGTTTATCTAACTAAAATCACCATCTCGCTTAGTATTCATCGCTACGAACTCAATAGTTCACTATACTCAAGGTATACTTATATTCTAAATAATAATAATAATAATAATAATATAAGACCGCTTAAGAACATCGGCGGCAATGGGTGAGAACAACAGTGTAAGAAACGAGAATAACAACTCTAGCAAATGAATCATGCTTTTGTTTACCCTCCAGGACGGATCGAGCAATAGTAGATTAGAATATGTAAAGCAAGAATGGGAGAGGTTGTTTTAGTGAGGTATTACCACAGCACGTGGTCGAGTCCCACACGAACAAGTGCGTAAATGCATTTTTTCCTCTCCTAAACTTGTTTGTAAAAAAAAAGAAAAAAAATACGAATAATTCTTCTATATATTTAATTTTTACTCTCTGTTTACAGAATGGCACACTTTACCCTCAAATGAACCACAATCCAATAATATAGACAACGAAGGCACGGATCAAACGCTGAAAAAAAGAAGAATAGAAGATCTGAGAAGCATTCATACTCGAAACTATGCTAATTTTAACGTGGGCCATGAGGAAGAAGCACAGAACCAAAATCTACGAGAGAGCGCATCTGTTATTACCTCTACTGCTACAACGGAAATTTATAACCCTGAAAATGAAGAAAAACTCCGATGGATATTGAGGAAACTGAGTTTCTTCAACACAGCCATGAATGTATTAACATTTCTACCATGATGGACACTGATGTGGACCGAGTTGACG